>BQNB010071243.1:0-32833 GCA_026074375.1 Tanacetum coccineum | reverse complement strand
TTGGCATTTTAAGTCCGTTTTTGGTTATTTAAGCTCGTTTTTAAAGGCAAAAGGTATGTGTAATTAAGCACATACCACTACGCTTCATCAAATACCCAAAATTTATACCCAATACTTAAAGTTTATTTAAAACTTCAAGTATTTATCACATTATACATATTCTTCATGAAAGAATTCAAATCAAACTCTACCATGTGCAAACTATACATTTTATTAAATCTATACTACATTATACTTCAAATAATACAATTATACATTAAGTAAAAGATCAAAAGATATCACCAAGCCCTCCCCTAGCATAATTTCGTGTATATGTATGTAGGATAATCTATGAGTCACCAAGAAACCTTCATAAAAATATCTTGCATCCACTTGAACCATGACTAGACCAAGATAAGCCCTAAATAAGCCTATCTTGTTCTCATGTCATCCAAATCCCTTGCCACCTTTCATATGATCAACTTGACATCAAATATCTTCATAATATCTTCCAAGTAGTATATATAAGCATGCACATGTGAGCTAGGGACTCATACACTTCACTTCATTACTAGAAAAATCACAAAACTCTTCCTTTTCTCTTGTTATAGCCCACGGCTCAAAAACACTCCCAAACCAAATCCATTGCTTGATTTTATATCATTATACAAGCATACACACATCATATCTAAGGTATTCTAAGAAGGTTTCAAGAGTTGGTTAACCATTTGCAAGGAAGGAATCAAGAAAAGGAAGAAAGGGTTTACTTGGGAAAAATTAGGGTTTCATCCTAATTTTTCAAGCCAAGAGTTTAAATCACAAGGGTGTGATTGGTTTTCTTTTCTCTAATCATCCACACAAGGTTATATATAAAGCTTAATCATTTCATAACTAAGATTTTATGTGTTCATATGTTATATTTAGCTAAATCACCATTTAGGGTACTTTTGAATATGTAAAATGGATATTTACTTATGATTAATGTTTTATGAACTTATTTGTCACATGGATGCTAATATGATGTTAAAAGGGATGTATAAGTATTTTAACATGTTGTTTAAGTATAAACATGTATATGTACAAATTAGGGTTTTTATGTTAACCTAAGAAGTTACAAGTGAAAATGGTGTAAATAACATGTTAATCTTGTTATCTTGGACTCTCTTGGACAAAGTGTGATCTAATGGATCTAATATATGTGTGACATAAGATATAATTGTTGTAAAGTATTAGTAACAAGGTGTTGAAGCATAATGGTACAAAAATTAAGCTTAAAACATGTTTTAATAACAAACTTCAAACTTGCTGTTTTGGTTCGAATTTGTTAACATCCATATTAGGTTTTATAAAGATAGTACATCTCATAAGGATTCCAAAATGATAAGAAACTCGAAAAACGGATTAATAACGAAGAAGATACACTAGTTACGAGTTTACGATGCTAAATACTTTATAAAACAAATTTTATAAAAATTACTATTCATGGCAGTAACTTATACTTTGTAAACATCAATAATATGATAAAACTTTCAATTACGAGAACGTGTTCGAAAGAATCGCTAAAAACGGAGCTATAACGAATAAGATACGACTAAAACGGGTTTTACGTTAATTAAAAGTATAAAAACGATTTTATAGCTGTTATGAACAGTAAAACACTATTCATCACAGAATCTCAAAAACCTAAAAATGTGATTTTATGATCACTCGTCTTAATACGAAAGCGTGGGCGTAAGAAACGCGAGAAACGGGCTTAAAACGACAAAGTTATGTCATTTTTGCTAAAGGCGTAATTATAAACGTTTTTACTTTATAAATACGATTTCACGTAAACGATTAGATGGTGATATAGCTATATAGAATATATATGTTATTAGTTATCGAAGTGCTATATTACTAGGGAATTTCATAATGAGGCTTCTTCGGATGGCGTATTGACGAGTTGTTGGATTTACGATTTAAAGTGTCCTAACTCCTCGTACGTCATGTCATGACCTCTTAAATTATGATAGCCCGAACGATAGTACGATGATAACTATATAGGATTATATACAGTTGTTGTTAGACAACGTACTTGAATACTGATTCGACCTATATTAACTAGGTTGCATTCGGGCGTTAGCGTGACGCGTTTTTACTTGGGATATTTTGTTATCAGTTTACTCACTCAAGGTGAGTTCATAGCCCCATGTTTTACAATTATTAAATTACAAGTTTTTGGGGTGAGAAACATATGCATGTTTTACAAATTGGACGCAAGTGTACATTTTATCATGATTACGTGTTGCCTAAGTAGCGATAACCCACTATGCCCATGAATCATGAACTGTCAATTACTGGAATGTGAGCGCGAATGATTATAGATAGATCTATTTGGGATTGACCTCCCCGTTCGGGTGACTAGCTATCACTGGAAACGAACGTATATCATGTCGGATACTGGATGTTACGGGTTGAACATCATCACGGGCAATGTAGGCAATATTTATATATTGTATTCAATTATGTCGAGCTTCGGTGTCATGAGCTTAGGCAAACGTAATTGCATTTTGTGATGTCTGCATCTGTTGCATTATCACTGGGAAAGTCTTGCGGTCCTGCATATACATTTACATAAACCTATGAAATTCACCAACTTTATGTTGACGTTTTTAAATGCAATGTTTTTCAGGAGGTCATTAAGCACGAGGTGCGAAGGATACATTGGTGGTTATATTTTGAAGTCATGCATTAAAGATTTAGTCGCATTACATTTTGTATATCTGTTATGGGCTGGAAATCTTTGTAATAATAACAAGTAAACAAGTAAAGCTTCGGGCTTTTGTAACACATACTTTATTAAATCCAATGTATCAGTTTTAAACGACTTTTTGGTCGTTCTTATATTATCTTGTGTTATTGATCTGAGAAGTAACACGCCCCGGACCCTTATTCCGCTGCGACCCAATTTGGGGGTGTTACAGATTGGTATCAAGAGCCAAGGTTATAGAGAACCAGGTCAAATGTTTTTGCTGGACTATAACCGTTTTCAAACATTGCATTCATACAAAGGGGTTTTCACGGGACATACATACACTAATTGTGCATTAGTCGGTTAGGCTAGATGCATGCATGATTGATATTCATGATTGATATACATGTTATAAGGACTAAAATACTAACCGACACACATACAATACTTCCGGACTTATACACTATCCGGATCTACACAACTACACAAGAATGAGAAAAAATAAACCGAATCTAGAAGAAAGTAATAAAGGTTACGTATAGACACACTAAACTACAACACTTCGTTTCTTGGCGAATACGAGTGTTCTTCTCTTTCACTTGAGGAAAGAAAGAATGGATCAGCTGTTAAACAAGATTAAACAAGTTTATGATCAAAGATTTAGAGAGATGCAGAGAGAGATTTAGAACAAAGAAAAATGTGAGCATAAAGTTGGAAAATAGTTAGGAATAGTCCAGTATTTATAAGCAAGAGAGAGGAGCGTCTCCATTGTGGACGGTCCCTTAAATATGGGACGATCCCAATAATTAGGACCGTCCACTATTTGGTGTCGTCATTAGTAGACTATCCCTTTATTGGTTTTATTGGGGAAATGTTTTTCCGGTAAAGGTGGAATCTTTTTAGGGGGGAAACCATATTTCAAATTTATTTATTAAATAAAACATTTCTTTTAATTACAAAAATATTTTGTATAAATTTATTTTTGTAAAAAGGTTTTGTTACATTTATAAAAATGTAAAGTTTAATATAAGATATAACACCCCGTGTTTTAGGGTCATTGACGTCGTCAATAAATTCACTATGTATTTTTAGTATTGTACGCGTTTGCTTTTAATCGTAATCGTTAAGTTAAATCGCGTAAGCTAAAAATGATCATTCAATGTAAACGGGCATCAAACAATTAAATGTTTACATCAAGCAAGTGTTAAGTAATTATTTTGAGGATAATTATTAACTTTGTTCAATTTATTTTATTGGTTACGTAAATTGTGTACGTTTCGCGATAAAATTTCATTTAGGTATACCCGGAACCACCATAATTAAGCTACGCTTCAACAAATGCTTATTTTTATTTTCAATGACCAAAGTTTATAAAACTTTACCATATTTATACAAATGGGACGCCCCATATATCAAGAAATGGACCAAGACATACAAATTGCAAGTATACATTTTAATTAACAAGACTACACTTACATTATAACTTATACTTTCATATTTGCAAGTAATACTTTCATTTCTTTTTTTTACCAAGATAATGTCTAGCCAACACAACCCTTGAATTCATGGGATGATCTACACTTCAAGAGACATAAGAACATAAGCTTTAATTACCAAGGACAATGTACAAAATGAGTTAGTAAAGACTTAAGGCATGACTAGTGGTTTTGACCACTAGTCATCCCTAAAACCCTCATTTTTTCTCCCTATTGTGCCGTCCCCCCCCCCCCCCTTGACTAAATACTTATGGCCCTTTGTGTTTCTACAACTAGACTAACACTTATATCATATATATACTTGCACTCTTGAAAGATAAACACACATTGTATTTCACTTGATAAAAAACAAACTTCATTCCCCCTTTTCCCTCTTTGAAGGCCACGGCAACAAACACCCCTTTTATATAATTCATAGCTTGATTTTCCAAGACCATACACACATACCTACATCATATCTAAGATGTCTTAAGTTGTTTTCAAGGGTTGGTTAAAGGTTTACAAGTATTGAAGCAAGTATTGCAAGATTAGGGTTTCTAGTTGGATTAGGGTTTTCTAAGCTTGTAAGCTTTGGTTTTATATCTAAACAAGGGTTTGGATATTGTGGTCTACCATCATACATCACTCTAAGGTTATCTAAAAGCCCTCATCTTTTCATAATTATGATTTTATGTGTATATTAGTTTTATTTAGCAAAATCACCATTAGGATACTTTTAAACATGTAAAAAGAGTTTTTACTTGTGATCATCATTTTGTACACTTTTTCATATGTTATGTGATTGGTAATATCATTATATAATGGGATTATAAGTATTGTAACATGTTGGTTAAGTGTAAAAATGTATATGTATAAACTAGTAAGTAAAGTTACATAAGAAAGTTTATGATTTAATAGCCTTGTTAAGAACTTGTTAACTTGGACAAATGGACAAATGATGGACCTATGGACTATATAATATATATGACATAGTATATTAAGAGTTACAAAGGACTTGTGGTAAATTATGAAGTTAAAAAGTATATAAAAACAAAGTTCTACAAAAACCAAAAGAATATTGATAGTGACTATTTTTTTGGCATGATTTTTTTAGGCATGGATTTTATATTTTACAAACATACTACGTCTCATGATGATTCCAAAAAGGTAAGAAACTCAAAAAATGGATTAATAACGAAAAAGATACGTAGTTTACGAGTTTTATGATAATAACCGGAGTTATAAATTTTTTTTTATAAAAACTTGTTATAAAAATTCTACAAACAGAAGGTTTGGTATTTTTATTAAATCACACATATTTTTAGGATTCCAAAACAATAAGAAACGTAATTTTTCAATTAAAAACGAAGAAGTTATGAATTACGCGAGTTTATATACTTAAAATGTATAAAAATACTTTTATAAAACTATTTTTATAAAAGTTACTATTCATCTCAGGAACATTTGTTTTTGTAAACCTCATAAATAAATAGAACTTTCAATTACGAGATCGTGCTCGAAAGAATTACTAAAAACGGAGCTAAAACGAATAAAATACGGCGTTTACGATAATTAAAGTTTATAAAAGTAATTTTATAAACTATGAACAGTAAAATTTACTATTCATCAGCAGACCCAAATGTATAAAATGTGATAATTTTGATACACCTTTCAATTACAAAGACGTGCTCGAAGGAATCGCTAAAATCGGGTTTAAAACGAATAAGTTATTACATTTACGGGTTTTACGATCACTAAATCTATATAAATAAATTTATAAACTGATATGAACAGTAAAAGTTACTGTTCATCAGTGGACTCAAAACCTAAAAATGTCATATTTTGATACATCGTCTTAATACGAAAGCGTGGACATAAGAAACGCAAGAAACGGACTTGAAACGTGAAAGTTATGTCATTTTTACCAAAGGTATATTATAAACTTTAAACTTTAAAAATAGATTTTCACCTAAAACAATTAGATACGATTACGCTATATAAATTATATCTGGTATAGTTACCCAAAGTATTAGTACTTATACGACCGATATTGGATTAGTTTCACTCAAAATCATTACCGTGACGCATTTCCTGTGATATACTTGATATACGCTCATCAACATGGGCAATGTAGGCAATTTATATGGTATTCATTCATGTCGAGCTTCAGTGTCATGAGCTTAGGGCAACGTAATTACATTTATATGATGTCTGCATCTGTTGTATTATCATACACTTGGGAAATCTTATGGTCCTACAATATACGATTTATCAAACCTATGAATTCACCAACATTATTGTTGACGTTTAAAGCAATGTTTTTCAGGAGGTCAATAAGCACGAGGTGCAAGGGATACATTGGTGGTTTTGATTTGGATATCATGCATTAAAGATTTTGTTGAAATACATTTTGTATATCTGTTATGGGCTAGAAATCTTTGTATTTTAAACAAGTGAAGCTTCGGGCTTATGTAACAAATACTTTGTTAAATCCAATGTATCGGTTTTAAATGACTTTTTGGTCATTCTATATATATCTTGTGTTATTGATCATTGAAGTAACACGCCCCGGACCCTTATTCTGCTGCGACCCAATTTAGGGGTGTTACAGATTGGTATCAAGAGCCAAGGTTATAGAGAACCAGGTCAAATGTTTTTGCTGGACTATAACCATTTTCAAACATTACATTCATACAAAGGGATTTGCATGGGACATACATACATACATACATACACTAGTTGTTGCATTAGTTGATTAGACTAGATGCATTCATGATTGATATACATGTTATGATATAAATGTATATTACTATAAAAGTCTTATATTAAATACTAATATAAGCTATTTTTGATTTTCAGATACAGTCATGTCAGATTCTAAGGATTCCATGGTTACACCACTACTGTGTCTAGCCTATTTGCGGATTTGCCAGATATCGGATCACCAGGAGTCGATGGACCACCCGTCAAGCCAGAGGACCCATATGCCTATGTGGTAGCTGCTTTTCAGGCCCCGCCATCTCCTGATTATGTGTCGGGTCCTGAGTACCCACCTTCACCAGAGTTTGTTCCGGAGCCTGTATACCCGGAGTTCATGCCACTAGAGGATGAGATACTTCTAGCTGAGGAGCAACCACTACCTGCTACTGACTCACCTACTGCTGATTCACCAGGCTATATTCTTGAGTCCGATCCTGAGGAGGATTTGGAGGAGGATGATGACGAGGACCCTGAGGAGGATCCTGCCGATTATCCTGCCGACGGAGGAGATGATGACGATGATGAGGTTGAGCCATCTGATGATGATAAGGATGAGGAGGTTGATATTGAGGCTGATGACAAGGAGGAGGAGGAGCACCCAGCTCCTAAATTCCATAAAATGACTGATGCAAAAGAGATGTGGAATGCTATCAAGTCAAGATTTGGTGGAAATGATGAATCCAAAAAGATGCAGAAGTACATCTTGAAGCAACAGTTTGAAGGATTCAGTGTATCCAACACAGATGGGATTCACAAAGGCTATGAGAGATTCCAAAGTCTTCTCAGTCAGCTAGAGATTCATGGAGCAGGTGTATCTACTGAAGATGCAAATCAGAAATTTCTAAGATCTCTACCCTCTGCTTGGTTACAAGTTTCCTTAATTATGAGGAACAAACCAGGAATGGACAGTCTCAGTTTTGATGACTTGTACAACAATCTAAGAGTCTTTGAAAATGATGTAAAAGGCTCTACTGCATCATCTTCCAACTTGCAAAATATAGCATTTGTTTCTGAAAACACCAGCAGTACTAAGGATGTTAGTACCGATTATGGTGTTTCCAATACTTCTGGTCATTGTTCAAAGCATGAACAAACATCAACATCATCATATTCCTTGCTTGCAAGTCAATCTAGTAGTCCTCAATTGGATCATGAGGATTTAGCTAGGGTTAGCTGAATTATGACTTGAAGAAATGACTTTAAATGGCAAGTGGCTATGGATTCTCATGAGAATAATAAAGAAGTTCTACAAGAAGACTGGTAGAAAGCTGCACTTTGATGTAAAAGAACCTGTTGGTTTTGATAAAACCAAAGTGGAATGCTACAACTGCCATAAAACAGGGCATTTTGCAAGAGAGTGTAGAATAAAGGAAGATAACAGAAGGAGGGATGGATGGAATACTGGAAATAAAGATGGGAGCAGAACTGGAAAGAAAGAAGAGTCTAAAGCATTAGTGACAGTTGATGGAGAAAGTGTTGACTGGACAACTCATTCAGAAGATGATGAAAATTATGCTTTCATGGCTAGCAACAGCTCGGGATCAAACACACAGGTAACTTCCTATTCAAATGAGTGTAAAGAGTCTTATGCTAACCTTAAAAGTCTATATGATGTTCAGAGAGAGGAACTTAGTGATGCTAGCGTAGAAATAAAGGCTTATACTCAAGGTCTTAAGAAAGTTGAAGCATAGTTAGTTGCCCTATCAACAAGTAACTTTGGTATGACCAAAAAGATCAATTATGAACTAGATTTAGATGATAAACAATGTTATACATTCCATAAGAATTGTTGGCTAAAGCTCAAAAAGAAAAAGATGATTTAGAAGTCATAGTAAACAAATGGAATCATTCTTCAAAAAATATTGGTAAAATTATAAATTATTCTATGAGTGCCAGGGATAAATTTGGGCTAGGGTATGGTGATTACAGATATAGTAGGAATTTGGAGTTATGAAAATGGAAGTTTTTCCGAGTGTCTTAGGTGTCAATAAAAGTGATTTGAATCTACCTTTGCATAAAAGGTTGCTAAACAGTGAAATGCAAGGCCAGTACTCCACCCATGACAGGGAATTATTTGCCCTCTGGACCTGATATTGAAATAGATGACTCACAATATACCTATGGTCCAGAAAAAGACTCAACAAAGGAATTGAATCCCAAAAACTGAACTTGATACCTGTAACTTAACATTAGTACAGAACTTCTGAATTAGTGTCTGAACCAGGTTGTCAATGAAACCAATGTAGGAGGTTCAGCCTAGGTTTTGGTCTGATGCTCCTATCATGAGGAGTATGAAACAGACAGTGTGATGAGTGTGTGACTGTACAAAACAAAGACTTGATACACCTCGTTTTGCCTAACAAGCAAATAAAAACCACCTAGGGAAAAAATGTTAAGAACAGTCTACATATAGTCCAAAAACTAAGGTAAAACAACAAAGTGTTGGGGATGGGGGTTCACTGAAAGAGCATGTTTTGTTTGTGGTAGTTTTAGTCATTTTAAATAGAGATTGTGATATATAATGTTAAACTGGCTAAACAAATGAACTAAACAAACAAAATATGTCTAAGTGGTTAGTGGTTACTGGGGTGAGAAACAACTTGGAAAACAAAGTTCAAAGGGTAATCAACAAATCAATTTGGAACTTTAGCAGTTACAAACAAGAACTAGAATTTAATCCAGTTAATATGCTAAGCTAGCAGCTACTAAAAGAGTTAGTACAGCTAGACAAAATGTTAACAGCCATACAGTACTAACTGCACTCTCTGATAGTTAATACTGTTAAGCTTTGTGAATGATGTAAGCCGCAAAAAGTATTTCACAAAACTCATTCACCATCAACCGGCCTTTCCAAAAGACAACAGTACTAAAAACATATTTATCAAACCAAAAGGGCTTATACTGTTAGGTAAAAGAAGTTAGTATGTTGGGGAAAAATGGACACTGTTGTTAGTCCTCAAGCGTTGTAAATGGAGAACACCAGGATTACAACCAAAAATATTCTCTCCAAATTACATGGTGGGTTCTTGCGTAGAAAATTATTTCAACTTTCTCATAGATCCACTAGCAGACTCAAGCCCAAACAGGCTTGGGTCCCGTAAGAGAGTCTAATCACTTTCTTTTTAAAATGTGCAGGAAATCCACATAGAAATATTTTAGAATAAAGGAATTATTTATTTAGTGGATGTTCCAGGCACATGACTGGGAACAAGCTTACTTTGCTGACTTTCAAGACTTCAATGGTGGCCCTGGTTGACTTTGGGGTAGTAAAGGCTATACTTACTGGTACAGGGAAACTAAAAACTAGTAGTTAGATTTTGAGGATGTAAGCTTTGTGAAAGAACTTCAACCTTTCATCTCTTTTCTGTGTCACCAAATGTGTGACAAAAAGAAACAGGTTTTGTTTACTGACTTGCTGTCTTGTTTTGTCTCCTGATTTTAATGTTTACTGATGAAATCAATATTACTAATGTCCCCAGTTCAAAACAAATATGTACAGATTCAATTTGAAAACATTGTTCCTTTAGAGGTTTGCGTTTTAAATGCAAAGGCTACAACTGATGAATCTAAATTATGGCCATCGGGAGGTTGGGTCATGTCAATTTCAAAACTAAATCGACTTGTGAAGGGAAACCTTGTAGAGGTTTACCTACAAGCTTTTTCAAAAAGACCAACTTGTGTTGTTGTCAAAAAAAGAAAGACACAAAGCTTCTTGTAAGGCCAAGATAGTTAGCTCTATTAGTCACACCCTACACTTCTTCATATGGACTAGTTTGGACCTTAATCTGTGCGAAGCATAAACACCATAAGAACCTATTGTTTGGTTATCATTGAGATTTTTAGCAGATTTAGTTGGACTATTTTTCCTGAGAACTACGGATGAAACTAGTTGCAATCAACTTAAGGACTTTATAAGACAAATAGAGAACCAATGGAATCAAAAGGTTAAAATTATTAGAAGTGGATAATAGAACAGATATAAAAACAAGGAGGTTATTGAATTCTGTGGGTTAAAAGGATATCAGAAGGAAAACGCAATGCCAGACTCCACAACAAATGGAGTTGCTGTAGAGGAAAGAACGAGGACCCTTATTGGGCTGCAAGGACAATGGCGTGCAGATTCATTCTTTACCTAACACTTTTTTGGGTGAAGCAGTTAGTACTGCTTGCTATGTTCTAAACGGGTATTAGTGACCAAGCCTCATATCGACACCCTTATGACTTTTTAACTGGTAAAACACAATTAATAACTTATATAGCCTTTTGGGTGCCATGTGGACCATCTTGAACACCATAGACCACTTAGGAAGTTTGTTGGAAAAATTCTGATTGAGGGATTTTTGTTTGGATATTCTCTACAAAGCAAGGCTTTTAGGTGAACAATTGTAACCAAAGAGTGAAGAAAAACTGCACATAAAATCTTAGAGAACAAACTATGTTGTAGGAAAGGACCAAATTGGCTTTTTGACCTGATTATTTGACTTGTATTCTAGAACTCTCATTATATTAGATCAGAGAATCAAGCTCACATTAACTGCAGGTCATACAGAATCTAACCAAAATATAGGCGCAAAAGACAAAATTGTGCTGGGGGATTCTGAAAAGAGATGATTGATCAAGACTGCTATGAATGCCAATATGGAATTTCCTCTTCCTTCCACAAAATCATCTGTTCAAAATCAGATAATAAGAGAGGAGGTTCAAGAGAGGAAGAACAAGTCTTTTTGGATGATCTTGCACGTCTTCAAAGGCAAGAAAAGGAAGCTAATGAGGAAGCTGAAGCTCTCAGGAAGAATCCTGAACAAGAAACTAAGAACTTGGTTACTCAGGCAGAAGCTGCTAAGTCTAGCGGTACTAACATCTTTGTTAAGTTAGACAACAGCTAACAGCTTGAGGTACTAACTTGTTATACCGTTAGCCATACCCTGTTAGTACTGCCAGTGCAAATGAGGACTATCTATTTCTGAATAACCAATTACAAGAGCTGACTCTGAAATCCCTCCATTAAGGATATTCATGAGATTGCTTACTTGGATGGTATCTTTACACATTCATCTTATGATGATGAGGGTGTAGTGGCTGACTTCACAAATTTAGAAACTGTTGTGAATGTTAGTCCTATTCCCACATCAAGAATTAATCCCTCTCATCCTTCAACACTTATTCTAGGAGATCCTACAACAGCAGTACAAACAAGAAGCAAAGTAAATAAAAGTTCTGAAGCTCATGCTTTTGTTAGTTATGTTCAAAAGCAAAGGAGAACCAATCATTAGGAACTTTCATCAATGTTTGTTGTGTTTACTATCTCAACCTTGAACCAAGAAGATTTTTTCAGAAGCCTAAAGATGAAAGCTGGGTTGATGCTATGCAAGAAGGGTTGTTGCAGTTTGAGATTCAACAGGTTTGGTCCTAGTAGATTTGCCTTCTGGGCAGACGGCAATCCAGTCCACAGTTGGATCCAAACCCCCCCCCCCCCCCCCCCCCCCCCCCCCCCCCCCCCACATATATCCCCCCCCCCCCCCCCCCACCCCCAACCACCCCCCCCCCCCAAACGAAAATAAGAAGGATGAAAGAGGAGTGGTTGTCAGGAACAAAGCTAGATTAGTTGCTCAGGGACACAGGCAAGAGGAAGGAATAGACTATGATGAAGTTTTTGCTCCTGTGGCTAGACTTGAAGCCATCAGGATCTTTTTAGCATTTGCCTCATATAAAGGCTTAATGGTCTATCAGATGGATGTGAAAAGTGCCTTTCTCTATGGCAAGATTAATGAAGAGGTGTATGTGTCTCAACCACCAGGTTTCCTAGATTCTAAGTATCCTGAAAAAGTCTACAAAGTAGTTAAAGCTCTATATGGGTTGCATCAAGCTCCTAGAGCATGGTATGCTACTTTATCCACTTTCTTGTTGAAGAATGGATACAGAAGAGGGACAATTGACAAAACTCTCTTCCTGAAGAAGGACAAACATGATATCATTTTAGTTCAAGTCTATGTGGATGATATCATCTTTGGGTCTACAAAGAAGTCTTGGTGTGATGAATTTGAGGCTTTGATGAAGAGTAGATTTCAGATGAGTTCCTGGAGAGCCTCAGACTTTCTTTCCTTCGTCTACAAGTCAAAACAGGAATCCAAATGGCATTTTATAAGCCAGGATAAAGTATGTTGCTGAAATCCCTTAAAGAAGTTTGACTTGCAAGTGTTAAGATGCCAGTACACCCATTGAGATCAGAAGCCATTAGTCAAAGTGAGGAAGCCAGTGATGTTGATGTCCATCTCTATAGGTCAATGATTGGCTCCTTAATGTATGTGACTGCTTCTAGGCCTGACATTATGTTTGCAGTCTGTGCTTGTTCTAGGTTTCAAGTCACTCCAAAGACCTCTCATTTGAGTGCTGTCAAAAGAATTTTTAGGTACCTAAAGGGTAAACCCAAATTGGGCCTATGGTATCCTAGAGAGTCTTCATTTGACTTGGAATCCTACTCAGATAGTGATTATGCTGGAGCAAATCTTGACAGGAAATCCACAACAGGAGGTTGTTCAAGTTTCTTGGCAAGGAGGACTATTACTTGGGCAATGCAAAAAGCAAACCCTTGTGCGCACTTTCAACAACAAAAGCTGAATATGTTGCAGCTGCTCAGTGCTGCGGCCAAGTGTTATGGATTCAAAATCAAATGTTAGACTATGGGTTCAACTTCATGAACACAAAGATCTACATTGATAATGAAAGCACCATTTGCATTGTAAAGAATCCAGTATATCATTCGAAGACAAAGCATATTGCTATTAGGCACCATTTCATACGAGATGCTTATGAGAAGAAACTCATACAGGTGCTTAAGATCCACACCAATGACAATGTAGCTGATCTACTAACCAAGGCATTTGATGTTAGCCGATTTCAGTTCTTGGTTGTTTCAATTGGGATGATAAATCCATAGCTACATTGGTTAAAGGGAGGCAATTTGAATGGGTCAACTGTGGATGAAAGAGGTAAAACACACCATGGCAAATCAAACTTGTTTCAAGAAACCTCTAAACACTTTATGCTCCACCTTTCTACCCATCAAGATTCAACCACCATCATGCAAGCATAGCTAACCGTACCAACAAGTGGTCTGTACACTTTTGAGAGTAAGAAGATTGCTCAAGATGTTCGTGCTAGGATTAAGGGTAAGAATTCTCTTGTGAAGCATTTTGAAGACATGAGATTATGTAGACCATCCAAAGAGTATTTTCAGGTAATTGAAATTTCCATAGCAAGAAAAACATCAATTTCATCAATATCATCTCCTGGATCAAAACATTCACCCTTATCGGACAAAGATGTTTGAAGTAACACTGGTTCGTTGAAATTATCGATCTCGACATCTTCTTCCATCTCATCAAAAAGAGGATTTATGGTGCTAGATTTGAAATTGTCATTAAATTCAATAAGAGGATTTGAATGAACTTGAAAATTTCCTTCTTGAGAATCCTTTTTAAGGATTAAAACGTCATCACCCGATGGTAATGAGTTAAGAGGAGTTAGTTCATCGGTGAACTTTTCAAGATTATCAATAGTCTTCACCGTAGAAGAACTAGGAGAATGATCATCAGAATGAGTAGTGGTTCTGCCACTAAACGGATCATCTTTTGAGAAATCGATGACAGAAATGGCGTGAACAAAATGCTTATCCTTGTTTTTCTCAGATTTATCGGCATAATAAACAAGTTCTTCCTTTCCTACTCTTAAAGTCAATGTTTCTTCGTACAAATCAATGAGAGCTTTTGCGGTGCGAAGAAAAGGTCTTCCTAAAATAATAGGCACTCTCGGGTCTGGTACAAAATTAACCACAACAAAATCAGCAAGAAAAGTGAAACCATCAACTCTAACTACAACATCCTCGGCTATACCCATTGGGTGAGTAATGGAACGATTGGCAAGCTCGAGTGTCATTCGTGTTGGAGTCAAAGCTCCAAGCCCAAGTTGCTTGTAGATAGAATGAGGTAAAAGATTTATGCTAGCTCCGGAATCGGCTAAAGCATTAGTCCTATCGAGTTCTTGTAAAGCACATGGGATAAGAAATTTTCCCGGATCTTCGAGCTTCTCGGGAACTTTGTTCATGATGATGGCAGAACATTCAGCATTTACGGTTGTAATGGCGATTTCTTCGAGCTTCTCTTTGTTCCTTAGTAAACCGCTTAACCATTTGTTGAATTTCGGCATTTCGACGAGAGCATCTTTCAATCCAATCTCTAAACGGAGTTGTTTAAACATCTTCAAAAACCGGCTATGTTGAGCACTTGGTTTATCGTTCTCTCTCACTTTCATCCTCTCGGGATATGGAAGTTTAGGTTGATATGAATCAGGCTCTGGAGAATTAGGCTCTGGAACAGTTTTCTTAGCCTTTGGTTTTGGAATTTCAATAAAAATGGAATCATGATCCTCCGGAGGTGGGACTTGTGCGGTATTTTCTGAACTTGGTTTTTGCACTTTGTCCATTGACGTCTCCGGGTTTTGTTCGGGTTCCTTTAGAGGAGTAGAAACAACGGGTGTAGGAACAAGAGGAGTCGAAGGTCCTTCACAAGTTTTACCACTTCGTGTGGTGATAGCATTGACATGCTCACGAGGGTTAGTTACGGTTTGACTTGGTAGAGTACCTGAATTTGAAGACGAAGCGGTGTTGGAAGTTATGAATTTAGAAAGCATTTCCGTTAAATTTGTCATCTGGTTTTGTAAACCTTGGCCTTGATTTTGCATATTCCGTAATACAGCATCATTAGCCTTGACATAATTCTCAAAATCGGTCTTTGAAACGCCTTGCATTTGTTGAGGAGGAGCTTGATAAACTGGGGTTTGAATCGTTGGAGGTTGGTAAACTTGTCCTTGGTTGAAGTTACTTCCACGGTTTTGATTGAAATTGGTTCCTCGATTTTGGTTGAAATTATTTCCTTGATTTTGATTGAAACGGTTTTGATGTTTGAATCGGAGGAAAACCAGGATGTTCGGATTGGTTTGCAACCATCGGAGGTCTGAATTCGGTAGTTCCTTGAATTAAATTGGATGCAGCAGTTGTGAAACGTACTCTAGAATGTTGTCTTGATAAACGTTTGCCATCGGTGGGGTGGACAGTTTTTATAAGAATATGAGCACTCCAAAGTTACACAAACTCTGTTCGACCCGGTTTTTTTGGTTTGCGGGGCTTAGGCTTTTTGTTTGTCGATAAGCCTAGTCTTCAAAAAATTCTAAGTTCAGAAACTTGGTTTGTAAGAGCAGCAACTTCTGGAATTCAGGATGTAGATGAATTTGAACTCACTTTGGCAACGATTGCCTTGTTTCGTGAATTACGAACCTTGGATTTACTTTTAATAATTCTCAATCATTCACGAGGCATCTTATCCAAAAAGTTTCCACCGACAGAGATTCAATGAATCTTGATCATTAGCATGCAAAGCATTGATAAAAACGTATCAAAGATTAGTTCTTGAAAATCCGTGATGTGGGCAATGTCGAGAAGGTCATTAAATCGATCCCAAGCCTCATAAAACGATTCGTCAAATCTTTGTTGAAATCTCGTGATTTCGTTACGAAGATTTGTCGTTTTTGAAGGAGGAAAGAATTGATTAATGAATTTTGAAACAAGATCATCCCATGTCAAAATTGATGTGGATGGTTTTTTTCTAGCAATCCGGGCTGAACCTTAAGAGAAAACGGAAAAAAGAATAAGCTTTAACTAACGTGGCTATGGATATCCGGGATTGCATTGTGTTGAAGAAATTATTGAAAACGGATGTGAGCATGTGGATCCCTTAATCATGTCCGAAAGAAAAATGTTTTGTTTTGAACAGATTGATCAAACCATGCTTTTAACTCAAAGTTAGCATGATTTGGGAATTACAATTGCATCCTCGTTACCCCTCGTGGGTGCTTGTGAGCAATTGCGCCACTTTGTCCGGTTATCGGCATTGAATTAAATGGAGGATTAACAAAAGGTTCTTCTAAATGAAATGGTTGAACAACATCTGGTTGGGCTTGTTGTTGACAGTTACGGTTGCGGGTTTGAGAATGAGTGCGCATGCACAAAGTAGAAAAAGAAAATTTAAACTAATTTTTTTTATTTTTATTTTTTTTATTTTTTAAACAAACTAAATTAACGAATAACGAGAAGACAACTTAAACCAAATAATCAAATTTACTTCACGGTAGCTCTCAAAAATTTTATTATTTAGGTGTGCGTATTTCGTAAATGACTACAATATGGCAAGTTTTTTTGAATTTTGATTCGAGTTTGGGAACTTATATGGATAATACCTTAATTGAAGGTATTATTTTGTTGGTGTTCTTTTACCAACTTTGTTTATTTTTTTTTTTAAATTGAAAGAGCAAATATTTTTTATTTTGTTTTTAATCTTCATTTTACTATACTAACAAGATAAGAAAAATTATTTTTTACTTTTTTTTTTATATTTTTGATTTTCTTAAAAGCGTAACTTTCGAAAAACGAAAGTTCTTCTCCAAAACATGATCAACCAACTTCAAACGATGAGAAGCGTAACACTTCCCGGACAACGGGACGCAAAATTGATTGTAGCATTTCCGTAAATATAATATATAAATTATTTATAGAAATATAAAATAATCCTTTGAGGACAAAGATTAAATGCAATTTAAAACACAATAAATTTTAATATAACACGTTTATTAACGAGTAAGTGATTACCGGGTGTATCCCGAAGAAATGTCGAATTGATACCTCGATTCAGCTTGGACAAAGATTTGAATGATTTGTCAACTTTTTGAAATGATTTTCTACGACTAAAAACTAATTAAAACAATTAAAGAGAAAATATAACTAAACACGCGGACGAAAAAAGGAATATGACAAATAAACCCTATAATTAATCACCTTAACCTAGAATTTGAATTAATAATCTAATTCTATGAGTAACAATAAAGGGCTTTTCAAATTGAAAACTTAAACGATAAAATTTGAAAGAAATCACAAAAAACGAATAACGGGAATTGAAAACCGAGCTAAAGCTAATTGCTCAAAAAATAAATTACGAGAGTCAACTAAATTTCCTCGACTTAATGATAAAAGAAAATTTTCTAAAAAAGATTTATATTTTTTTGATTATTTTTCTATTTTTTATGATTTTTTAAAGTTTTTAATGAAAATAAATGATTAAAAATACTAAATGAACTCTAAATAAAAATTCTAGAAAAATGACAGGAAAATAGCTTAAACTATTTAAATCCTAGTAAAAATAAGCCCGATGACACAACTTATTGAATAAGCCGCGTATAAGCTATAACAGCTTAAAGAGCTTATAAGGGAATATGAGTATAAAGGATTAATAGTGCAAGGGTTTATGAAAAAGACCCAAGGGCACATCGGTAAGGGTTGGTGTGTGGTGTGTTTATAAAAGGTTGAGGTGCTGAGGTCGGGGGTTCGAGTCTTGCTCACCCCCGACTTCTACTTCCTTTTAGTTTGGTTTTTATGAAAAACTTAAAGAAGAAAAGTTGTAGAGGACAACTTTTTAAGCTACTTTAATAAAATGACTACAAGCTGAAACTCAAAAATAAGCACTCAAAAAGCTTTTTAATAAGCTGTAAACAGAAAGTGAGCTTTTAAGCTCCAAAAAGCTAAAATTCACTTATAAGCTTGCACACAACTCCTTTTAAGCTCAATTTTAAAAACAAAAGCTGTTTAAGAAAACTTATGATGTGGAGAATCTACTTTTGATAAGCTAATAATCCAAATAACACATTTAACTATCTAAATTCTATGATCTAGGAGGCAAACTCAGCAAAGAAAACTTAAAGCTTAAAAACTTAATAAGCTATAAACCTCAATAAGCTATTTCAGATTCTAAGCTTTTGAAGACTTATCTATCTACTTATATGCTATGAATTCCAATTATAAAAACAGATCTTTAAAGCTATGAAATTCAAATTAAGAAACTAAGTCTAGATACTACTGTTTTTGGATTTTTTGAGGATTTTCGATGAAATTTAAAGCTAAACTAACCTAAGAGTTTAAGCTAGAAATGAAAAACAAGCTTTAAACTAACTAATCCTATATGTAATCTAATAGCTCATTGAATTTTAGAATCTAAAACCTACAAACACTTAGCCTAATTGAGGCTTAAAAAGACAGCAGTAGTAACATAAGTTACTACTGCTGATGCAATTGACAAATGGGGCAAAAACAACTTGCAGGTGACTAAGGTGATAAAACTTGCATTAGACATACTCCATAACAAACAAATACAAAGCTCAAAGAGCATTGGTTCAAAATTTCCAAAGATCTAAAAGAAAACTTGCTCCCCTGGTGCATAGGCAAACATAACAAGCTTCAAAATGAAATTAAGGTCAACTAAACCTACAAACCTGCTTAAACTTAATCTATTATGAGATTTAAACTGACCATTGAAAACCTATAGTTACTTGACTTTTAATGGTCAATAGTACTAATCCAAACACCCCTTAAAGCTATGACAGATTTTATTAGCTTATGATTCTAAGTTCTAATTATTGAAACCTTAATACCTGATAGCTAGAAGCTTATAACTAACCTAGTAAGCTTATTTTAATAA
Source organism: Tanacetum coccineum (assembly GCA_026074375.1). Taxonomy (NCBI): domain Eukaryota; kingdom Viridiplantae; phylum Streptophyta; class Magnoliopsida; order Asterales; family Asteraceae; genus Tanacetum; species Tanacetum coccineum. The sequence continues at coordinate 13,310 of BQNB010071243.1, read as the reverse complement.
CTAGATAAGCTAGAATTTAAGATCTACAAATTACTTTAATATTTTTGGTTTTTTAGTGATTTTATAACAAATTAAAAAGTAAACTATGATCTAAGCTATAAAAGCTAAAAAGAGATTAAAATGCATGATTAATAAGCTTGTCTAAATAATAATAATAAGCACAAATAAGCAAATAGATAAGCAGATTAGATAACTAAAGCAACTTAAGCAGGTTTTAAGCTAGACATTTAAAGAACAAGGAAATTAAATGAAAAACTTACAAACAGGCTTCACTTAAACAGAGTATTTTGCTCAAATGAGTATCACGCTCTGGCTTATCCTAAGATAAGCCAGTAATAGTCCATATGAGCCCTTCCTTAATTGGCTCATCTTCCAAAATCCAAATAGTCAAGGTAATTATACTTATTTTAAATGTTTAATAGATTAGATGACCTTATTAAGCTCAAATCCTAAGACTATAGGCTTGATGAGCTATGATGAGCTTATGAGAACATTAGAGCTTATTACATTCTTAAGTAACAAAGATTTTGAAACACTTTAAGAATTTTTAATGACATTAAAACGTTATTATTACTAAAGGGATCCTGATTACAGATAAAAAACAAAAATTACATTTAAAGGAAAGCTAAACTTTCATTTAATCTATAAGCTAAATTCTAAAACTACTCTAAAAATCTCTCCGAATGTGTTATTTAGTTTGTGTGAGAGTAGTCTTTATATTTTATCGCGCAAGTGAACCCTTCTACGCCCCAAAGTTTGTTTTAACGCTCTTGCCATCATAGCGTAAATCCTCAATCCTTGGTTAGATAAATCTAATCCGTTAGATACTTGATATTCACCCGGATGCAGTTGGCAATTCCGTGTTGTAGCTTTGTGTTATTAGAGAGTACTTCTAGTGCAAAAAATCCCATATTCCGTGCGCTTTCTTCCATGCGACGTGTCATTCCTTTGATGGAATTGACCAATGAGGGCTCATGAATGATGTTTAACTCTGCCACCATGTACTTGACCCCTTGAATTGTCTTTTCTGCCCCTTAATTGTGAAAAGCCCTATGATTTTAACTAGTGGTGAAAGGTAGGAGACGGTGAATAGTAGAGAACGACTTTTCCCGCTTATTTTTAACTGAAAGGGTAAAGGGATAAGTTTGAGTAATTGGCAGGTTTAGTCCTTGTCTTTGTGAAGTGTATTTGCAATATAAATCCATGTGGTGTAATGGTTTTGATTGGCAGATACGGTCCCTGATTTTGTATATATTTTGCAATTATGGTCCTTGTTATTTATAACTTAACAAAAGTTTTATTTAGTGTTTTTGGGATTTTGTCTTTTTGTGTGGCTATGTGTTGACCAAGAGTGATAAGGTTTGGACTCTTTTTGTCCTTTTGCTGTAGAATCCCCGGCTTCTTGTGTGCTCTTCCGTTCTCGTGTCCGTATTTGTCCATTTTGATCGTTTTCTTTGTGATTTTTGCTTTATCCGTACCTACACAATGACAAAGACAAAACAAGCAAAATTCAAGCATTTAAAGCACAATTTTGTCATTTTTGGGTTATTTTTGATATAAAAAGGATATGTGTTTTCACACATATCAAGGACTTCTAATGGGAGTCTTTGTGATAAAGGTTCTCGAATCATTCTATGGTGAATGATGACTTGTTGATGTCATGATCATGGCTAAACTAATTAGGTTATGCATTTGCAAATAACAAAACTCTCTTTTGTTCTTTTATATATGCTAATAATTATTATATTGATCGGCGTGCTCTCTGGAATAACCTGGTTGGGCATGCAGGATTGATGCGAAATAGACCATGGGTTCTTTTAGGTGATTTTAACGCTGCCCTAAATATTGAAGATCATTCTTTTCGGTGTGGAATGAGCCGAAATGTTGTTGCGTGATTTCAAGGAATGTGTCCAAGCTATGAAGGTTGCTAATGTTAATTCTACCGAAAGGCTCTAATGGCATTCTTAAAAAGATTGATAGAATAATGGGTAATCTGAAATTCAATGATGATTTTCCGGGGTCTTTTGCTATTTTCCAGCCGTATCGTATCTCGGACCATTCTCCTTGTGTTCTTCGAATCCCAATGGTAACTTAGATATGAGTACTGCATATCATCCGCAAACCGACGGACAAAGCGAGAGAACCATCCAAACTCTCGAGGATATGCTACGTGCTTGCGTAATCGACTTTGGAAATGGTTGGGTTAAACATTTGCCATTAGTCGAGTTTTCATACAATAACAGTTATCATGCTAGCATTAAGGCTGCACCGTTTGAAGCACTTTATGGTCGAAAGTGTCGTTCACCCGTGTGTTGGGCCGAGGTTGGACAAGTTCAACTCACTGGTCCAGAATTAGTGCAAGAAACAACGGAGAGGATCATCCAGATTAAACAAAGGATTCAAACCGCTCGCGATCGACAAAAGAGCTACGCTGATTTAAAGCGTAAACCGATGGAATTTCAAGTTGGAGATAAAGTTATGCTTAAGGTTTCGCCTTGGAAAGGGGTCGTACGTTTTGGCAAACGGGGGAAGTTAAACCCCAGATATGTCGGACCTTTCAAAGTGTTGAAAAAGGTTGGAGCCGTTGCTTACAAGCTTGAGCTTCCTCAAGAGCTGAGCAGGGTCCACAATACGTTTCATGTATCCAACTTGAAGAAATGTTATTCTGACGATCCATTAGTCGTTCCGTTGGAAGGACTCCAAGTGGATGACAAGCTTCATTTTGTTGAAGAGCCTGTAGAAATCATGGATCGCGAAGTCAAACAATTGAGGCGAAGCCGTGTCCCAATTGTCAAGGTTCGATGGAACTCTAGGCGGGGTCCTGAGTTTACGTGGGAACGTGAAGATCAATTCAGGAAGAAATATCCACACCTCTTCACCAAGACCGCACCATCATCAAGTGCCGTGTGATAAGCCTTGAGGACAAGGCTCATTTAACGGGGGAAGACTATAACACCTCGTGTTTTAGGTCATTGTACGACGTTATGTAATTCACAATTTATTTTTAGGGTTTTACGCGTTTGCTTTTAAATCGTAATCGTTAAGCTAAATCGCGTAAACTAAAAATGATCATTCAATGTAAACGGGCATTAAACAATTAAATGTTTACATCAAGCAAGTGTTATATGATTATTTAGAGGATAATTATTATCATTGCACATTTTATTTTTATTGGTTACGTTAAGTGTTTACGTTTCGCGATAAAGTACGTTTAGGCCTTCCCGGAAGCACGTTAACTTATCTACGCTTCATCAAATACCCAAAATTTATACCCAATACTTAAAGTTTATTTAAAACTTCAAGTATTTATCACATTATACATATTCTTCATGAAAGAATTCAAATCAAACTCTACCATGTGCAAACTATACATTTTATTAAATCTATACTACATTATACTTCAAATAATACATTTATACATTAAGTAAAAGATCAAAAGATATCACCAAGCCCTCCCCTAGCATAATTTCGTGTATATGTATGTAGGATAAGCTATGAGTCACCAAGAAACCTTCATAAAAATATCTTGCATCCACTTGAACCATGACTAGACCAAGATAAGCCCTAAATAAGCCTATCTTGTTCTCATGTCATCCAAATCCCTTGCCACCTTTCATATGATCAACTTGACATCAAATATCTTCATAATATCTTCCAAGTAGTATATATAAGCATGCACATGTGAGCTAGGGACTCATACACTTCACTTCATTACTAGAAAAATCACAAAACTCTCCCTTTTTCCCTCTAATACCCCACGGCTCAAAACCCCCTCCAAACCAAATCCATTGCTTGATTTTCTATCATTATACAAGCATACACACATCATATCTAAGGTATTCTAAGAAGGTTTCAAGAGTTGGTTAACCATTTGCAAGGAAGGAATCAAGAAAAGGAAGAAAGGGTTTACTTGGGAAAAATTAGGGTTTCATCCTAATTTTTCAAGCCAAGAGTTTAAATCACAAGGGTGTGATTGGTTTTCTTTTCTCTACTCATCCACACAAGGTTATATATAAAGCTTAATCATTTCATAACTAAGATTTTATGTGTTCATATGTTATATTTAGCTAAATCACCATTTAGGGTACTTTTGAATATGTAAAATGGATATTTACTTATGATTAATGTTATATGGACTTATTTACATGTCATATGAATGGTAATATCATGTTAAAAGGGATGTATAAGTGTTCTAACATGTTGGTTAAGTATGAACATGTTTATGAGCAAATTAGGGTTTCTAATGTTAACTTATGAGTTACAAGTGAAAATGGTAGTTAAACTTGTTATCTTGAACACACTTGAGCAAAGCATGATCTAATGGACTTTATATATGTAAAACATAAGATAGAAATGTTGTGAAGTAGTTGTAATAAGGTGTTGAAGCTTAATGGTACAAAAATCAAGCTTAAAACATGTTTTAATCACAACCTTTCAAACTTGCTGTTTTGATTCGAATTTGTTAACATCCATGTTAGGTTTTATAAAGATAGTACATCTCATAAGGATTCCAAAATGATAAGAAACTCGAAAATCAGATTTATAACGAAGAAGATACGCTAGTTACATGTCTACGACGCTAAATACTTTATAAAACAAATTTTATAAAATTTACTATTCATGGAAGTAACTTATGCTTTGTAAACATCAATAATATGATAAAACTTTCAATTACGAGAACGTGTTCAAAAGAATCGCTAAAAACGGAGCTATAACGAATAAGATACGACTAAAACAATATTATAACTGTTATGAACAGTAAAAACAGTATTCATCACAGAATCTCAGAAACTTAAAAATGCAATATTATGATCACTCGTCTTAATATGAAAGCGTGGGCGTAAGAAACGAACTTAAAATGACAAAGTTATGTCATTTTTACTAAAGGCGTAATTATAAACCTTTTTACTTTATAATTACGATTTCACTTAAACGATTAGATGGTGATATAGCTATATAGAAATATATATGTTATTAGTTATCAAAGTGCTATATTACTAGGGAATTTCATAATGAGGCTTCTTCGGATGGCGTATTGACGAGTTGTTGGATTTACGATTTAAAGTGTCCTAACTCCTCGTACGTCATGTCATGACCTCTTAATTATGATAGCCCGAATGATAGTACGATGATAACTATATAGGATTATATATGGTTGTTGTTAGACAACGTACTTGAATACTGATTCGACCTATATTAACTAGGTTGCATTCGGGCGTTAGCGTGACGCGTTTTTATTTGGGATATTTTATTATCAATTTACTCACTCAAGGTGAGTTCATAGCCCCATGTTTTACAATTATTAATTTACAAGTTTTTGGGGTGAGAAACATATGCATGTTTTACAAATTGGACGCAAGTGTACATTTTATCATGATTACGTTTTGCCTAAGTAGCGATAACCCACTATGCCCATGAATCATGAACTGTCAATTACTGGAATGTGAGCGCGAATGATTATAGATAGATCTATTTGGGATTGACCTCCCCGTTCGGGTGACTAGCTATCACTGGAAACGAACATATATCATGTCGGATTTTGGATGTTACGGGTTGAACATCATCACGGGCAATGTAGGCAATATTTATATATTGTATTCATTTATGTCGAGCTTCGGTGTCATGAGCTAGAAAACATAATTATTTTGTGATGTCTATATGGTTGCATTTATCACGGGGAAAGTCTTGCGGTCCTCGCATATAATTTACATAAACCTATGGAAATTCACCAACTTTATGTTGATGTTTTATTATGCAAGTTTTTCAGGAGATCATTAAGCCGAGGGTGCGAAGGGAGACATTGGTGGTTATATTTTGAAGTCATGCATTAAAGATTTAGTTCGCCATTACTTTTGTATATCTTTTATTGGGGTGGTAAATCTTTGTAATAATAACCAGTAAACAAGTAAAAGCTTCTGGCTTTTGTAACACAACCTTTTGTTAATCCATGTATCAGTTTTTAAACGACTTTTGGGTTGTTCTTATATTATCTTGTGTATTGATCTGAGAGGAACAGCCCGACCCTATTTCGCTGCGACCCAATTTGGGGGTGTCTACAGCTAGAGTAATGTGAATGCTAAAGGGGGGGGGGGGGGTTTTTAAGATGGGGGAGGTGAAGACTGAAGAAGAAAAATTATTATAAGTAGTTAGTATTGCTAGCACAAAAGTTACTACCGCTAGTGTTAGTTACTACTGTTAGAGTAATATTGATGCTGCTTAGCCAAAGTTAATGCTGCTAGTGAATATTGTTAATGTTGATTGAAGAGATTATATGTTGATTAGAAGATTTCAACTAAAGTTAATGATGATTGAAGAGATTAATGTTGATTGAGAAGTTACAACTATTTATGAGAAAGTATTTAATACATTTGACTAAATACTTTAGAAAGTATTAAATATTTAGTCATTGTATTTAATACATTTAACTAAATGCTTTAGAAAGTATTAAATACTTAGACATTGTATTTAATACATTTATCATGCTTTGGAAAGTATTAAATACTTAGTCATTGTATTTAATACATTTGACTACATGCTTAGGAAAGTATTAAATACTTAGTCATTGTATTTAATACATTTGACTAAATACTTAGGAAAGTATTGTAAGCCCATTAGGACTCCTTGGTGTATAAAAGGAGATCCTAGGGCATCTAGTTTATCATCGCATTCATCTTATCATCATCTCATATATCTCTAAGACGTGAAACACACAATTGTAATAGCTTCAAGGTTGTAAACCATAATACTACATAGAGTACTCGTATTATTAATCTTGATAATATTGGAGCTTTTTGGTTATATCATTGTTCATATATAATCATTGTTACATTAGTTTTCTTTAGAGTATTAAAGAGTAGATTCCGCATACTCTTTAGTATACACACAAAGTTTCTACCATTGTTATTTTGGATTTATCCAAGGTAACATACTCTTTACAAGCTAAAGAATCGATCAAGATTTGAGATTTATCCAAGAAAAATTGCAATGCTGAAGTAACAGGGATTAAGGAAACCTTAATTACCTTAAGATTTTTATTATGAAAACCTATAAGATCGTTGTTGGCTAGGTTGTTTAGCCTTTCAATCTAGGGGTAAATGATAACATAGGCGGAATATTCAAACATAGAATCAATATTATCATAACAAGGTTTTACCAAACATTCACCACAGCCCCAATATTTTTTGATCAAGATAATACGGTTACATCAATGAACTCTAACAGGGATCAAGGAAAACCTTGAGTACCTTGAGGCTAAACTCTAGATAGACGTCTACTACTTAAATTTACAAAACGTGTACCACACACACGTTTTCTTTAGTCACTCTTATTGAGAACATACACTTTTCTGGATATCTAAAACCTATAACCTGTATCTCTTTATATACAAGAGAAATCTAGGTTTACAAGGAAACATAATAAATACAATAAGGAAACTAAATCTTTTAATCTTTATCTTTATTCTTCTTGAGCATATCTTCTGATATCTTCCATCATTTGTAGAATATACTCCACCAGCTTGAAGAATCTCTTATTGTCGATTTAGGTCCTTTTCCTTTAAGTCCTTGTTTCATTCTTGTTTTGTTTTATCAACTCAAATATAATGCCCAACAATCTTCCCCTAGTTGATAATGACAAAACCAAATAAGCACAAACTTCCCCTGAAGTTAATATACTAATGAAACTTCCCCTTAAACTATGCAATTCCACCAAGGATCTACAAGTTGCAAATCATCAAATCTTTTTCCCCTTTTTGTCAGTATCAAATAGGAGACTAAAGTATGCAACTTTGATCTTCACAACTACAAACCAATATTACACTTCTAATCCAACCTTCAACAACTCAAATTACCCTCCCTGACGCGCCTTTAAGATAAATGAACTTGAACAGTAGAAACTTAAACTAGCAGTAGTAATAATAACTAGCAGTAGTAAAAACCTTCACCTCGTGTAGATATAGATGGTTAACAATTTTAACATAAGCTTCCCTGAATACCATATGTTAACCATTTCTTGATCTTTAATTTTGTAGGTTTTTTGATGCTGAAGTAGAATAACCCAAACTTGTATCTTATGTCTTGCACTATAATATGATAAGACATCTACTCTTCTTCTTCGTTTTATGAGTAGGACCTCGATCTCTTGATAAATTCCGCATTGCTTACATGAGTCACTCAGCCAAGTGTTAGTAAGATTACCTGTGAGTACTACAATGTATCTCCTTACATCAGGTAAAAACTAGTTTTATCAAGTCTTCATCATAAACCGTATATAACCAAACAAGTTATCTCTAAAGTGTTACACTCACTTTAAGATATGATAAAACACAAACCAAATAATTCCACTTCATCTTTCAAATAGGTGATAACACACATTCTTCATAACCACATCTTCAATAAATCCAAAATACGAGCCTTTAAACTTTTAAACCAAAAAAAATCACCAAAATACTTCTCACCTGTGTGTGTAAATCCAAAAACCATTTTGTTCTATTTTGTCTGAGATCTTCATAACATTCAAGAACCAAATCGATGTATTACCCGATATCGCATAACACTAACAACTAAAACTTTTTATCGGATAACATTAACAGCAAAAAATAATCTTCTCGGGCGAAACCAACAGCCTTAATTACTCGGACAAATCAAACAGTTGAAACTGTTATTAAATAAAGCTACCAGCTTTAATATTTTACATTAACATCAATGACAAGCAGCATTTAACTTTCTTTGAACCCACAAATAGTTTTAACTTCTTTTCTTCGAGCCTACCATCTTTTGAGCCTAATTAGTAGTAATAACCTTTCACTGTATACGAACATGCACTATCCTTGTTGCTCAATATATAAACAGTTCGTCATGAAAAGCCCAACAGTAAGGCAGTAGAAACATTTCATTCGCATGTGATGACTTCATTGCTCGAACAGTCAAACAACATTAATTTCTTTGGGCCCAATAATAGCATAAATAATACGAAGGATATTAATGTTGAACGAAGCATCATAAATCTTCTTTCTTTATAACAAAATCCCTTCTTTCTTTATAAGAGATCTCATTGTCTCCATACTCTCTCACCATAAACAATATCAATGATTATCCATGAAGATCAATACTGAATTCTGCTTTCTCACTAGCAACGAACCCCACAAATTGAAGTACACATCATCCACATACAACGATCCATTGCTAATACCAGGCTGCTATTATAACCCTAACCATGTATTAGGGTTTCAACATCCATATAACTCATTAATATTCATCCCGTCCAGATCCTTGGTTAGTGTAAATATCCCATCTTCGATTTAAATTTTAAATTATCCTAAATATCTAAGCGCACGCATGTACGACTCATATCCTGTTGCATCTACTATAAATAACCGTCTTAATCTTCTAATTGCATCATCATTTCCACCTTTTACCTTTTTACTCATAGTTGTTTAGAGCTTCTTCGTAAGGTAAATTATACTCCTTTTGTTTCCAAATGGATGCCAAATTTTTTATCTTAACCCAAACATGTACCTTGACTAAATCCAAGCTATCTCAATTGGTGATCGACTATGGCATTCCTCTAAATGTTAGAGTTATGCTTCCGAAACAAAACCAACCCATCTTTGACGCTACTCTTGGCTATGTCGGGCTATACATACACTTTTTCACCCTTTCTAATCTTAGGATTCCTCTACCCAAATTCTTCTATGAGGTGTTGAATTACTTCAAAGTGCATATTTTCAGCTTCAATCCTTTCGGCCTTGCTAAACTCACTAACTTTGCTGTAATGTGCAAGGCATACAGTGGTAAACCAGTGTCGACCTTCTTGGAGCAGTCTTGAATCTTGGTCCTGCGGGTAATTGGTTGACTCTCTCCAATAGAGGTGACCCGAAGGCTCCTAAAGCTGTCACTAAGCCTATTACTCATATCGAAGGTTAGAAAGGTAGCTTCTTTTATATTGAAAGCAAATTAGTCCCTTATGAGTATTCTGAGCTCCTTCTGGAAGACAATAAGCTTGACAAAAAACTTTCAAAGATGTGATCCCCCGACATGTTTAAGAGGACTCCTTATACAACCTGATAGCCACATATCCTGCCAATGTCAAAACTTTCCAAACACTATTATGTTCCTTTTAAAGGTCTTAAAGATTCATGGGAATCAGTCCTAAGAAGCCCATAATCTATTATCGAGGAGAGGGTATATATTCTTCCTCTTCTTTATGTCACTTTAGCATTTCAGTTAATAATGTATAATTATCTTTTTTGCTACAAAGATGGACTTCAGGAGTTTTATGATGGAAGGTATTGATAGTGAATTTCATTTTTCGAGAAAAGGGGGTGCTAGTAATTAGGAGAGAGGCTCTCACTCTATGATGTCTATTAACATTGAAACTTCGATAACTTTCGCATAGTCGCTTACCGTTGTTGCTCCTTCCCAGTTTGCTAAAAATGTTGTTGATTTAGATGATGCCCCTTCTGATAAAATGAAGTTGTTCTGGTTAACAACTTGGTTGCTCAAAAGGTGAAGAACCAGAAAATGAGCACGTCTTAAAAATTTGCTGGGAAGAGGAAACAAACTGTTTTTGAAGCTTTAGGTAGGGAAACCTGCCAAAAAACTCACAAAGTTCCACCCCAAGCAAGCAAAGTTCTTGATGAACCTTCTGATCCTCTAGATATTGACAGTGATCCATATATCCATGGTAAATTTCTTACTCCACTTGTTTCCTTTCTTGAAGTATCATAGGGTTATAACACATTTATCTATACCCGTATAGAGTTCCCATCGGCTAAAGAGCTGAAAGATTCTGCTAACTGCCACTGGGTGGTGGCTCACGTGACTCCTCCTTTGTGGAAGTGATATGTCATTGTATGGTGTATATTTTTATGATTCAAGTTTTAAATTTATATTTTGCCGAATTAACTAAAAAATAACACTTTAACGGGAAGTGCACCTGGTCGGTGGTAGATTCATGGTAAGTAGGGTGTCGAACACTTGAAGCGAGGTTAAATCTCTCAATTTATTTATATCTTGGTTATCTAATCTAAGTTAATTCTAATCTAAGTCAAACCTATGCTAATCCTATGTTAGTTCTAATCCTAATTATAACAGGTAAAAGGGGGGTTTCAGCTTGAGAGACTGGCACGGGTTTGGTTCGTGACTACAATCAATTCAAGACACTTTAACCCACATGAGTAAATTAACAAAAGATAAAAGAGCGGTCGAGCCTTATGATAGAAAACTGTATTAGCCATCATTAATTCGATTAAAAGTTCGTTTGTTTATTCAGTGCAATCATTACTTATCTCGAAGAGGCATATCATTCTTAGACTTAGGTAGGACTTCATCCTAAGACCTAGACACTCTAATTCTGTCACAATTAAAGCATCCTCATAAAGCATCCTTATTTGCTGATTATAATCTATCTTAGGGATTAAAGCAATGGTGATCTTGTTAAACCCTAGCTCATAGAGACTTTACCCACTTACTGCTTAGTGGCAATTTATACACTAGTAGTCCACTTGTCCCCTCTTAGTCCAACTATCAATTGACTCAGAACAATATTAGTGATTATGCTAGATTCACCTACTAGTCAACAAAATCAATAAACCAACGGCAAATTCCGTTAACTAGTATAAAGCCAGGAGCGTATCCTTAGCTACGATTTTTAAAAGGATAAATACTTGTGATCCTATGATCTAGAATTATAATTACAATATGGAGAGCTATCCAGGCACTAGATAGCTTGCTCCAAGCACTAATCCAGTTGAATGATAGGTCCGCATACAAACGCCAGAAACAAGTATAATTGATAACCATAAACATAGCATACAACGATAAAATTAAGCATCGAGATATAAACAAACCAAATTATTTAGATCATTCATAATAATGGCTAATACCCAAAGGTATAGCCTTAAAACATTATAATTACTACAAGAGGTAAATTATTTTAGCCAAGTAAAACGAACCGAGTTAACGAATGATACCAAAAACTGAATGATTACAAAAGTATAAAGAATTAACACATTGTCTTCAATGGATTGGTATGCTTGCAAGACCTCTTCTTTCTGCTCTTATTCCTCCTTGAAAATTGACTTTTGTGGTTTAGGTATTGATAATATGATGTTACACACTTAAAACTCATTTTGAGTTTTGTATTATTAGAGTCTGGAGGTCGGTTGTCGAAATGGGCGTACCAAGCCAGTTTAATACGGCGTATTAGAGCTTTCTGGAGTAGAGGACAACGTTTGATATCTTCCAGAATATTTTATACCAAAAAGCTGATACGGCGTATGCCTTTACAGGATACGGCGTATTGGAGACTTGTTTCTTTTGTGGACTTGGTGAGTGCAGGCAAACATAAACGCAGTAATCTTGCCGTAGACGACATATTGGTTTAAGCTCCAGAATGCGTGCCTTTTGCTAATATTCACCAAGTACTCGGTAATTACTGTAATTCTCAAATATAAACGATTAAGTAATAATTCTTTGCAATAATTATACAAAATGGGTTAATTACATGGGATAAATGATGCTATAAAATAGACGTTATTTGATGTCATCAGGAAGCAACATCTTAAAGAGATAAGCCTGGAAAAACTCTGTGATATTCATGACAAGGCCTACATGCGGCAGGTTTTCCTTGATAATGTGATGAATAGAAGAACCCTTAAGCTAATGTCTACCCTAACGAAGGCTAGGGCTGCTTGCGATGCTATTTGGGAAAGGAAAAGAGAAAAGGATAAGGCATACGCCAAGCTAGAGGTGAAGTGTAATGATGCCTTGCAAGACTTAGATAAGAATCCTCTTGTACTAGATATGTGTGCAGAGATTGAGACCTTGCAGGGACAAGTTAACAAGCTTCATGGTGAGTATAGTAGGCTGGTTCTTGAGGAGAAGAAGTGGATCAACTACGATCAGACTCTCGCTACCCTTCATTCCAAAGCGGAAGGCCTGGAGGCTAAGAGGGAAAGGTTGAAGAAGTCTGAGGCCCAGCTATTGCAAGAAAATAATGGATTGAAGTAAGACATGGCTGCGATAGTGTCAAAGGTGGTTTCACATGTTGCTATGGAACTTGTCAGAAGCGACAAAATGGGTTTCCTTGTTGCTCGTCTTGTTAAGACTACCCTTGTTCATGGTAGGCGCATAGTTTTTGAGGAAGTGGCTGACCTTAAAGAACCCTTCGAGCTTAAAAAGATGCCTGGCTACCGCCCCTCCTTAAAGAAAGAGTTTGATTAAGCCGGTGACAATTTGGCCGCTTCTTTGTACCCCTTTTTGGCGAAGGTAACTGTTGATCCCTATGCTCCTTTGGAGTCTCTGTTGTCT
>BQNB010071242.1:0-30545 GCA_026074375.1 Tanacetum coccineum | reverse complement strand
ATCTTGAGGAAATATATAAAATGATGAATGGTGGAGTAGAATATCCTCGCACACATAGTACCTCACCTAGTGAAACCTATGCATCATATAAGCCTTCACCTAGGTTAGATCTCTTTGAACAACCTCCGTGTTTAGGATCAACTTTTGTTAGTGAGGCCTTTTGGAAAAGTAACCAAATGCATTAAACTTTTGAGAAGAGCTCCTTAGCAATGACCCATAAGTTACATGACATGATATAATTGCCTAAGTCACAATCTAAGAAAACATATAAGGAGGAATTAGAATGTGAGGTAGTTATGGTGAAGATACCTAAATGCATGTCATGGTTAGATGCATGTGATAAGCCTATAGGTGATCTAGATATGATGGAGGATAAGGTGGATAATCCAAGCCCACAAAGTACCCCACAAGTCCTCCCATCATTTGAGGTATACACACCAGCTGTGACTTACCCAGAAGAAGTAGATGATACTATTGGAATCCCGATAGAGGTAGAACCTTTAGACCATACGCAACTAGAGGTTTTAGGCTTGAATACTTGTAATCATGATATTCCTCTTAGTTCTAGGGAAATTCTTAGTGTTGATGAACCAGAACCTAACTTTTACCCAATTTTTCACCCTTAGATGTAAATCTAAAAGGTAAAAGAGGAACCAACCCACCCATCAACCCATATAGTTCGGGTAGTTTTAGGATGAAGGCAGTAGAAACCTTGACCATTCACACACCACCTTCACCCCACGTGGCATACTTCCATTAAAATGGTGTGTATCGCTACTATCACTCACACTTAATCCTAAGTGTAGGGGAGCCCTCCTTTGTACATGACAAATAAGCGTAGAGTTAGGCTCGTGACTCAAACAAAAACAAGCGCTTATTGGGAGGCAACGCAATCTTTTATTTTCTTGCATTTTAGGTGTGTCTTGTGTGTTTGTTTTGAGTCATGTGATTGTGTTAATAAATTTTGTGGTTTTTGTAGTAAATTTTGTAGGAATTAACTAATGGGAACTTGCGTGCAGGAATTTTTGAAGAAATAAAATATTTTCTTTATAGACCCTGGAGACGGCTTCAGGATTAATCTTGACGGCGTCTCCAGTCCTGCTACAGGAAAATTTGATTTATTTAATTTTTGAGAAATTGTATAATTTCCAGAATTTGTATTTTTCCTAAAAACCTGCAGGAAACCACGATTAAATTAACACATTCATCTTATCCTTTATTTGTTTTCGCAGAGTTTAAACTTAGTTAATGAGGTTGTATTTATCATTCACCTATGGATTTTACGCTTGGTGTAGTTATCTCTGTCTTTGATTACAGGTTATATTTGATGAGAAGAAGCTTGGAAGTTCTTAGGAAGTTTCCATTGGGCGATTCTTATAGGACGATTTAACCAGTCATCTCATATTTCTTCTCCATCATTAAGCAAACCAGGGGAGTACTAGTTTCTTTTACTTGTTTACTTTTCCCTTTATTCATTTTTACGGGTACTTCTATAAAACATTGGGGACAATGTTCAACTTAAGTGTAGGGGAAATAAGCTTTAGGAACTATTTCTTTAATTGCCATTTTCTTTGTCCTTAAAATGATGGGTAATATATCGAAACATAGCATAAAAAGGTAATTTTAACCAAAATTTAAAATTTTTTATGGCATATACCGACGAAAACCGAGTATTAATAGCGTCTCATGGATAGGAATGTATATGACTAACACAAAAACCCTCAAAATTTCACCTCAAAAATGTGAGGTTCTCCTTTAGATCTATAGGAATTCGGGTATCCATTTTAGATACCCAAGATGATTCCACCTTTAGCAATTTCAAGTTAAGGTTCGAATGCAGACATATGTGTTTATTCCATCGTTACGGATGCGTACGTATGATCTTTGTCACCTTTTCTGGAACATTGAGATCGGTACAAAGAATCATATGAGTGTATCGGTAGTATATTAAATTCTAGAACTTGTTTTTGTGATGCATCCCGAGACCTCATAGTAAGTATTAGGATTTGGTAGCGAACTAGCAAATCTTTGAAGAACCGATCTAGTCATTTCCTTGAAGACCCGAACGAGATCCTTCTTTGACAACCAATCGAGTGTACAACCTTGTGGACTGAACGAGTTTTATCTGTGTGAACCGAACAAGTGTACACCCTTTGTGGACCGAACGAGTTTTAAACTGTAAGAACCGAACGAGTGAGTGTTTAACTAGTGGAGCCGAACAACTCATGTTCTTTGAGAACTGAACCACTCCAAACCGTGTCAACTCGGTATTTATCGAGTTGACCCAGGTCACTCACTGAGTCACAAGAGTCAGTCAATACCGAGTCTAAAATTAACAAAAAGGTAGAAGATTGAAGACATACTCGACTCTTAAACCAAATACAATATCAACAAACACCAGCCAACAACTACCACAAATCCAAACAGCCTCAATCAAATCCAATAACTACACTTAAAAACCCTTCGTCACAATAGATCCAAAAACTTCATCACTTCTAATTTCTCAACAAGACACAAAATTAAATCAAACAATGATCTCAGATTCATGTTTAGGCTTAATAATCCAAAATCTTATAAAAGATTTAACACAATTTCATCACTGATCCATTCTTAATATTCGAAATTAAAGAAATAAACTTATAACAATTGGGTTATAGTTTATTCCTTTGTTTCGGTTTAATTCGATTTGTAAGACTCGAAGTCTCAAAACAATATCAATACACCTACCCGAGACCCTCAATGGGATCTTGAAGCCTTCCTTTTTGCTTTCTTCCTGGATATACGTTTTAAAGGGTTGTTGCTTATGCTTCGCTCAACGAAAATAGAACAATAGAAGGATGAAAAGGATGGTAGATATGTTTGTTTTGAAGCTACGATTGTCATTAGAAGAAACCTGTGAGATGTTGGGTGAGTGGTAACTGAATTTAGAGAAAAAGATGGTATGGGGGCGGATGAATTCGATAAGTGTGTGTTAGGGTTACTAATAATTAGGGTATAGTGTGTTATATATCCCTAAATGTGGTGTATTGTGGATCCGAGTATTGATAAAACATGTGGGCCGAGATTTTTAGTGTGGTATTGGTCTTGGGTTGTCTTTGGGCCTCATTTGATTATAACATTACTAGGCCGCATGATTTATATGTTAGGTGTTGGGCTGGATGCCAAGCTGGGCCTGGAATGCTTATTAATTTTGATTATAGGTTGCGTAATTATTGGGCCAACTTGTATGTGTTGATGGAGAAAATTGGGTTTATTAACTATGATGGGTTTGTTGGAATGACGTATGTGGACCAAGCCAAAACAACATTTTATGGTATCCGAATTTGTGTTTAAGTATACTGGGCTTAACGTAAATTGGGTTGCAAGTTTATCTAGTGGGCTGTGTTTGTGATGGACCTGGATATAACATTTTGAGTATTAGATGTTTCATATTAACACTAAATTTAGCTAAATGACTTACTTGGGATGAATTTTTGCTATATTTAGTTGTTAATGATTACGTTTGTGCTTCATGATGACAGTGTGACAATGTGACGAGACCAGGATCAATTTGGATAAAGAATCATGAAACTTAAAGGCTAGATTTGGAATTAATTAAGTGACTACGGAGTTGATTGGGTATCACTTATTTGAGATTGAAGTGGCATTTTTCGAAGGCGTGTTCTTATTTTATCTTGAAGTCGGGGTTGGCTGGATGCATGACTTTCAATGATAACTTGCTCGAGCTTAATTTAAGTTGAAGACTTGGTTTATCTAGTTTCCAGCAGTCAAGGGGTGGATGGTTGATGACCTGGTTAACTATCACTTAAAGGAGTTACGTTGTAGTACTCAGTGTTACACGCTAAGACGATGTGGATAATCGCAAGAGGTGATGAAAGTCTCATACTTTGGGAGGGGTATTGAGTACTTAGAGATTTGCTTGGAGCACAAATTCTCTACACCGTTCTTCCAACATTAGCGCAAGCTTAAGTCACAAGAACGGGAAATTCTACTTCAGTTTCAAGTTTGGTATATCGGGTTTACTTCATCAGTGGTTACTTCAAATAGCCTACAAAACGGTTGGTAAAATGATAGCCAGAGAGAGGTTATGAGTAGAGATTTGATCAGCAATTGATTCTCACGGGTAAGATCTGAGCTAATTTATTCCTCACACAAGTACTCAAGTAAGTGCGCGTCCAAGGTGTTGCTGATTCCGACATGTCGAAACCAGCAAGGGGGAAGGAGAAGATTCACCCTTGAGCCTTTGCCTTTCTTTTTCTTGAAAGCTTGACATAGGGCATCTTTCTTGAATTTTTATAAGTTAGGCCATGCCGGGAAGACAAATGTCATAACCGCAGAGAATATCAGCGCTTTAACTTATGGCTTTTGGGTGCATTTCTTCAGACACATAGGGGAAGTGATATCTTGAGACCTTTAATATGCATTATTTGAATTTCCAGGGGGAAGTGTTGTGAGAAGAATTATTCAAGCGTGAGAAGATATGTTGCTGATCTAGTTAATGCTTACCCCAAACAATCAATCACTAAGCTTATTCCTAAAGGAGCAGTAAAAATTGATGTGGTATCTTACCAATTCCGCTGTGCACTTAATTATTCTAAGCTTGTAAGAAAGCTTTGAAACTGCTCAAGAGAGGATTGCTAGTTTGGGGGGAAGCTTTGAAAGCTTCTAAATAAAGAATATGTGGCATGAATTAGGGGGAAGCTAATTCATTGCTAGTTGGAGGGAAAGCGTTGAAGGCCTTATATATAGAAGAATTATTGTGGCATGGAATTAGGGGGAAGCTGATTGATTGCTAGTTTGGGGGAAGCTTTGTGACTGAAGTTCATATCTATGTTTTTGAGGCACGAATAGGGTTGAAGCTAATAGAATGTTCTTCCTTAACCGAAACTGTAATAGGTTACTTAGTTCATGCCTATTACAGTATTTCTCCTACAAAGTACTACAAAGATGATTCATGTTGGAGTGCAGACATGAGTCAAACACCAAGAAGGACGGTCATCAAGCATTTGGAAGCTTCACTTTTCCCTCCCGTGGAAGTTCTTGTTCTTTATCATTATTTTTACTTGTTAGAAAATTATTGTATGTAATTTCTGTATATCGTCCCGTGGGGAAGATTGTTGGGGTATTTCACTTTTACGTGAGGACATTAAGAATTACCTTAGTTTATCTTAGTCACATACGGGGAAAGAATAGGCAACTATGTATAGTTTAGAGGCGTATGAGCTATATATACCCCTCTATGGCTTCCATAGAGGGGTTGAGTCATCATTTTTGGTGTGGAGTCATTTGTATCCTTCATTCATTTTCCATCTAATATCAACTTCATCTTCCATCTCACTACTTTCTCTTACAAAAATGGCTATCATGTGGTTTGACTCACCAAGACCATCGGATCATAGTTTTCGTGAATCTTTCAAAATCTTTATAAAGAACAAAATTTTTGATTCAAATTTTTTGGCGTAAAAACCTTAAAGTTTTCATTTTTATTGTTCCTATAGGGTTAGTAACACTAGTTGTACAAGAATTTTTTGCTAAAAACCATTCAAAAATGTGTCTTTTTGAGTTTTAAAAATTTAGGTTTCATAGTAGTTATAACCGAACTAGTGTGTTGTATGTTGGAACTGAACGACGTAGTCCGAACGAGTAGCCAAACTCGTTATAACGATCGGTAAGCCAAACTAGTAACCCGAACTAGTAACTTTAGTTGGAACCGAACAAGATCAACCGAACTACCTAAAAACTACCACCTTTCACACCCCAAACAACTAGTAACCCTCTCCAAACCCCACAAACTACTAAAACTTAAACCTTACCTTACCAGACCACAACCTAAAACCAAACAAATCAACTCCCCTTCCTAACCTCAAACCTAAAACTTCCCCCTCCTAGACCTAAAACTCTTTAGTAACCCTTTAGTTGGACGAACAAGATCAATCGAACTAGTATTTTCTTTGATAAAAACGAACATGATGGATCGAACTAGGTCTTCTTTGACAACGAACAAAAAGGATCGAAGAGTTTTCTTTGATAACCGGAACTAGAAGACCGAACCTAGTCACTTTAAAAAAAAAAACCAAATTTTCAAATTTCTAAAATTATACGGTTCTTTTTGTGACTTGTAAAATCCCGTGAAACATTAATTTGTTTTTCCCGGTTTTGTCGAGAATTGTAAAATCCCGTGTAGTTTCAAGAATTTATTCAAGACTCAACAAACACATAACCAAACATAATTTCTTTCCACCACCGATCGATCAATTTGTAATCTTTTTGATACCACGTTATCAATGACGACTCTTGCTGATAAATCTCTTCTCTCGGGTGGTGATAATAAACCACCGATGCTTGAAAAATACTTGTATGATTCATGGAAAAGCAGAATGGAACTTTATATGATGAATAGACCTCATGGAAGAATGATTCTTGCTTCTGTTGAAAAAGGTCCATTCATTTGGCCATCAATCACTATGGAAGGGGTAACAAGACTTAAGGAATATGCTGAACTCACTCCCGCTGAAGCCATTCAAGCTGACTGTTACATCAAAGCGATTAACATCATACTCCAAAGTCTTCCAACTAAAATCTATGCTCTTGTGAGTCAACACCGTGTAGCAAAGGATCTTTGGGAGAAGATTAAACTGCTAATGCAAGGAACGTTCTTTTAACGAAACAAGTAAACCGAGAGTGCAAGATGTATGGATGAATTCGATAAGTTCACTTACAAGAAAGGAGAGTCGATACATGAGTACTACTTGAGGTTCAATCTATTACTCAATGATATGAACATCTACAAGATGCCATTGGAGCAATTTCAAGTTAACACCAAGTTTTTAAACACTCTTCCTGATGAATGGGAGCAAAATTTGTTTAGGATGTTAAATTGTCAAGATTGCATACTAATCTATGTTGATCAGCTTCATGCTTACCTGCAACAACACGAAAGACATGCAAATGAAGTTCGTTTGATACATGAACGCAACTCTGATCCTCTTGCTTTAGTTGCATCTCACCAATTACCTCCGTCAAACTTTTCCAATCTCATATTCTCACTCTCCTGAACTTCAAATTGATCATCATTGTTTCACCATATCCGTCTTCACAGTTTGTAACACCTTATCAGACTCAACAATTCACAACCAGTCAATCAACACCTCTTTCAATCACTTATCCATCAAATGAGTACCAATCCTCAGTTCACCACAACGTTTATTCTCCACAATCATCCATCCCACAATTGGAATATGCTCCCACAACTTACAACTTCAACAATCTTGATTTTTCCCAACCAGTCTTAGTCTAATTGTTCCAGTGTTTCCAGAAAGGGATGATCCAATTGCTGCGATCAATACATATTTAATTCTTAACTGTTGTTGTCATGCATCCCCGGTATCCTATACCCAATAATCAGCTAAGACTTCGTCAACCATCGTCAACAAGCTACCATCTAGGATGGAAACGTAACTGTGCAACTGTTCAGGGAGACAAAACTACTTATGCCGCTGGAACAACTAAGAATATACCCACACTCTGGAGCATGTGGAAGCACACAAGGAAAAAAACGGACTGTCATCTGTTACAATTGCAAAAGGGAGGGTCATATTGCCAAGCAGTGTACTAAGCCCAAGAGAAAAAGGGATGAAACGTGGTTCAATGATAAAGTGTTGCTGGTTCAAGCTCAAGCAAGTGGTCAAGTTTTAATAGAGGATAGGAAATAGCATTTTTGGCAGATCCAGGACTTACTGACTCTCAAACTCTCAAAACTGTCATTACCCACAATGCTGCTATCTAGCCGATGATTGGTTGCCTATGACTTGATTGTGATGAACTTAACTCACGCCAAGATTGCTCTCATGGCGAATCTTTCCAGGAATGGCTCAGATGCACTCATTGAGGTACACAATCCGAATAATCTGACCTATGATTTAATCAATCAAAGTGAGCAGATAATGACGTCTTCTAAACAGTCTAATGATGTGAATCAGACAGAAACTGAAATAACCAGTGTAGCAATATCATTCCAGATTCTCAGTCTTCTGAGTGAACACAACAGGAAAACTGTCCAGAATTTCTAACTCTCTACTCATCAAGTGTCCTGTTATTTTCTATGTTTGAACAATTAAATTCCCAAGGATGAACATGCACCAATTTTAATCTGGAATATTAAAAGTGCCTAATATTGCTATGGACTACGAGCTTAAATATATAAAAGAAGAGGTTAAAGATTTAAAGAAGATGCAAAATGTTAAGAACAATTTTTCAGGATCAAATGAACACATGCCGAGATTGTACGTCTTAAGCAAACTCTTTCTGAACAAGTGCAAGAAAAGGATTCTTTAATGAAAACAGTTTCTGATCTCAAAAATGATTTAAAAATGGAAGAAAACAGAAATATTAATAGAGAAATTGCTTTAGAAAAGAAAATTAAGCAACTTGATAATATCAATTTCAAAAGAGGTCAATCTGCGTAAACTGTTCATATGATGACTAAATCCAAAATTTGTTATGATCATTCCACGAAACAAGCTATCGGTTTTGAAAAACCTTTTTATCTGAAGAAAGTTTGGGAGTCAAAGCCAAAACTGTATGACGAGAATGTCATTCTTAAAATGGATGCTATTGTGATTCCTAATTCTGATCAGATATTAATGCTTTATGAAGAGAGTCGTTCAAAAATGCTTTTGAAAGAACAAGATCCAATGGCTGTAAAAAATAAAGTGAACACTAAACCCATTAATTATGCTATTCTTAATAACGATTACAACAAACGATTTGTTCGACAATATGATTTATATAGTGAACATGCCTATTGGAAAGCGACTTCGGTCCCATCTTTAGACCCATCTCCTTCTTCCACAACCAACAAAGTTGAGGTTCCAAAAGAATTTCCTAAAGTGAGTATGGTGAATACTAGCTTGAAAGAGCTTAAACGCCATCTTGCTGGCTTTGATCCTGGTTATAAAGACAAGAACCACTGCCACAGATAATACTGAGGGCACGTGGGGTTTGAAATACAAAGGCTTGTTTTTCGAGAGAAATTATTCCATTTATAAAAAGAATTAAAAAGTTATTCCTCAATAACTTCAATCAATACTTGGTTGATGAACTTGCCGATGTCCAAAATGTCTTTTATCAAATGGAACAGGCTGTCGAACAACATCGCTTGGAGTCCAGAACTTTCGGAAGTTAAAATGAATCAAGTTTTGAGTGAAAATGAAGTCTATTGGCATCAAGCCATTGATCATGGTATTGTAAAAACTGTTGTGAATTTGTCCTGTGAATGATGGTTGTAAATGTGGAATGAATGTCAAAAGTGTCTCGAACTCAGACTGAAGCTCTCTCACATAAAAGGATGTTGTTGATAAAGAAAACTTACGATAACTTTGTAAGAGTTTTACAACTCTTTGAAACATTGCATCACTTTGGGAAGCCGATTCTAATTTAATCAATAAAATTTTTCAACAGACAAACAGTGTTTTAGATCAAAATGCTCCAAGTTTTACTCAGTTGTTTGAATTAAGTGAATTGAGAGCTCAGTCTCAAGAGAAAGACACAGTCATTGTCAAGTTGAAAGAGCAAATTAAGTCCTTAAAAGGAAATGTAGATGATAGTAAAGTCAAAATGGACATGGATAAAATTGAGACTTTCTTCTTTCCTTAATTTATTTAAACATGAATTGGAACATAGAGTGACAAAACTTGTTGCTGAGAATGAGCATTTGAAACAGACTTATAAGCAACTTTATGACTCGATTAAACCAAAACGTGTTCAATCAAAAGAACAATGTGATGCGTTAATCAAACAAGTCAATATAAAGTCTGGGGAAATTTCTAATTTAAATGCAAAATTCAGGAACATGTTTGGTCCTAGCTGCCCCTAAAAAATTGTTAAGGAAACTTAAAGGAAAAGCTTTAGATAAGGAGGCTATTGAGACCCAATCTGTTGATCCAAAAGTGTCTAAGATAACGGTGGAACCATTCACGTCCCATATTGTTGAATTATTGGACTGCCACTCCTCCTATATTAAGCACACCAGGAAAGAAGGCTTTCGTCCCCTTAGGGATATAGTCGAACATGTAAAAGAGAATTATCCTCAAGATTCACTCTTAGAGTCTGCCTTTAGGTATACTAAAGTCATTCAAGAATTGATTTCACACATAAGTAGACTTGCCCTTGCATCAACAATTTTGATCCTCAATTTGAAAAAAAAAATTGCGGTACACGAGGAAAAAAGGACAAGGAAAGTTAGGTTGTGAATCACTCACATCCACAGAAAACACAAAAACAGACTCGACTTCAAACATAGTTTCTAACAAGCGTATGTTGCATTCTACAGGAGTAAGACTTTCTACTAGTGCTAGCGGATCACAGCCTTCAGGCAATACCAGGAATGATAAGATTCAGCAAACACCAAGTAGTAATTACAAAGAAATAAAAGTTGAAGCTCACCCTTGGAACATTAATCAGTATTAATAAAAGGAATGGTACTGTATAAAGTTAATGTATCTGTGTCTGTGCAGAATTCAATAATCATGGATATTCTTGATTATGTCTATACTACCGATGATGATTGCATGTCTTCTGATAATTTGTGTGTTTCTAATTCTATGAATGATGTGAAATTTTGCGCTAAACCTAAGAAGAGAAAATCTAAGAAAGAGATTTGGAAACCAACAGGAAAAGTGTTCACTAAGATAGGATATATTTGGAGACCTACCGGTCGGACCTTCACTATTGTAGGAAATGCGTGCCCTTTAACTAGGATTACCACTACTAATGAAGTGCCTTCTAGGAAACCAATAGTTCTAGAATCTGAATCACCCAAACCTGTGGTTAATTTGGTATACTCAAGGAAACCTAGGAAGAATTTAAAAAAGGGGGGAGGGGAATACTGAGCCGTTAGCAAATAAACTAAGGTTATAAAACCAATATCTGCTAACAAATTGGAGCCAGTAAATCCTGGGCGATCCACAAACAAACCAATGTTCCACTCTACATCTCTTATTGGTAATGCAGGTTGTCCAAATGTCCTGCTGGTTTTTGGACTCTGGCTGTCGATGCACATGACCGGAAGATCGCTCTCAGATCATATTTCATCAGTAAATTCTTGGGTACAGTCAAATTCGGATATTGATTCAAGTTGCTAAAGATAATGGGTTTTGGAGACTATAAGTTTGGGATTGTTCACTATTTTCAAGGGTTTTGACGTTGATGGACTTAGGAATAAGATATTTCTGGTGGGGACAATGATGTGATTTCCATCTCGTAGTGGCTTTTCGTCTACTCAATGCGGCTTTCGTAATCTTGAGGTGTTGATTGACTTTGTCGGGTTCTAGAGGGGATTAATCTTTATTCTCTTTACACTTGGGAATATGATGGCGTCCTCTCCCATTTTTCTATTGTTAAAGGCTTTTTAACCAAGTCTGGGTTTTTGGCATCCGTCGGCTATCTCACTTGTACTTTGGTGTATTTTTATCGTGGCATGACATCGGACTTGGCAGAGGTCTCTTTTAGCTGATTGTTGAAATGGATTCACTTATGTTTGCATGTGCATTAGGCAAACAGTTCAAAAAAGAAACCCACAATCCAAATCTGAGGACACCAATCAAGAAAAACTTTATATGTTACATATGGATCTGTGTGGGCAATGCGTGTCGCGGAGTGTAATGGGAAAGAAGTAATGTCCTCGTTATTGTCGCGACTACTCTCGATTTACATGGTAAATTGTATTGCATCAAAAATGATGCTAGCTTTTATGTATCAATTTTTTGAAGATGATCCAAGTACGTCTTAAGGAAACCGTCGTCGCATCAGAACAGATAATTGGGAAATGAGTTTGTTAATTAGGACATTGCTTGTGAATATTATGAGAAGTTTTGGCATCTCTCATGAAACATCAGTCTGCTAGCTTCCACAGCAAACACGGTGATGTTGAAGATGAATTCGTTCGCTAATTGAGCCGCCCACACTATGTTTTTTATGCAAAAGCTCCTTTATTTCTATGGGCCGAAGCGGTTGCCACAACCTGTTATACCTAAAATTGTTCCATGATACGTCGTCGTCATGGTAAAACACCATACGAGCTTTTACATGACAAACCTCCCGATCTATCATACCTTCATGTGTTTGGTGCACTCTGCTACCTAACGAATGATTGCGAGAATTTAGGCAAGTTACAACCAAAGGCTGACATTGGTATTTTCAATTGGCTTGCACCACGAGAACGCTTCTGGAATTACAACAGACGTACCAGATGTAAAATTGAAACCATCATGTTGACTTTATCGAGCTGACCCGCGATGGCTTCGAACACATCAGTTCAGAAAACGCACTTCCATGATTATGAACTCCTGTAACAATCAGTTCAGGACTCATGCAAACCTTCCTCCTTCAAACACCATTTGTACCACCTTCGAGATCTGACTGGGATTTGTTGTTTCAACCAATGTTTGATGAGTCACTTAATCCCCCACCTTATGTTGATTTACAAGCACAGAAGTCATTGCTCCTATTCCAGAAGTAAGTTGCAACTCTAAATACATGCTGTATCAAACTGGCTTTACTTCCTCAACTACAGTTGATCAAGATGCACCATCACCAGTAACTACTTTACAACATAAGAACTTAAAATCCTTATTATTTTATTCATGATGTTGAAGAAGATAATCATGACATGATAGTTGCACATATGGGTATGATCCTGTACTTTGGTTTCTAATTCCAGAATTATTTCTGATCAATCCTCATCATCGGATGTTATTCATACAATTGTGCCTCCCGATCACCAAGTTTCTGCACACAATAGCAAATGGACTAAGGATCACCCACTTGAGAATATAATCGGTGATCTCGACAGACCAGTTTCCACACGACTACAAATCCATGAACAAGCCTTATTCTGCTACTATGATGCCTTTCTCACATCAGTCGAACCTAAGAACTACAAAGACGCATTAACTCAAGCATGTTGGATTGAAGCTATGCAAGAGGAACTTTATGAATTTGAACGTCTTAAAGTTTGGGAACTTGTTCCTCCTCCTGATAAAGCATTTGTCATCACTCTTAAGTGGATCTATAAGGTTAAGCTTGATGAGTTAGGAGGTATTCTGAAAAACAAGGCTCGGTTGGTCGCTCGTGGTTATCGTCAAGAAGAGGGAATCAATTTTGAAGAGTCCTTCGCTCTGGTTGCAAGATTAGAGGCTATACGAATTTTTCTGGCGTTTGCTGCTCATATGAACATGGTCGTCTATCAAATGATGTGAGACTTGCATTTTTAATGGTAATTCGGAAGAGGTTATGTTAGCCAACCGGGACGGATATGTGCGATCAGGCAACCATAACTACGTGTACAAGCTCAAGAAAGCTCTTTATGGGTTGAAATAAGCTCCACGCGCGTGGTATGATATGTTGTCTTCATTCTTGATATCCAATGACTTCTCAAAAGGCCCAGATGCATCTTCATAAACCAATCTAAATATGCTTTTGAATCACTAAAGAAATATAGCTTTGAATCTTGTGACCTAGTGGATACTCCTATGGTGGAGAAATCCAAACTGGATGAGGATAAAGAAGGGAAAGTTGCAGATCCATCACACTATCTTGGTGTGAATTGGCACCCTCCCTTTATCTTACAGCCAGTAGGACTGACCTACAATTTGTATATGCATGTGTGCCCGTATCAGGCCCGGCCTACCTAAAAAGCACTTTTATAGCGGTTTAAAAAGGATCTTTTGGTATCTTAAAAGGAACCGTAATCGGGGACTTGGTATCCGAAGATTCTTCCATTGGCACTACGCATTTGGAAAATGCGGATCATGCTGGTGTCAAGATACAAGCAGTAGGACATCTGGTAGTATACAACCTTTGGGGTGATAGACTGTAAGATGGTCGTCTAAAGGCAGAAAAGCGCTGTGATATCCAGTATGGAAGCTGAATATATTGCTTTGTACGGTTGTGCTCTAGTTCCTTTGGATGAGATCCAAAACTTACCGACTATGGCTTTGGATTCATAAAATTCCAATGTACTGTGATATCAAAAGCGCTATTGCTTATGCTGCAACAACGTTCAACATTCCAGATCCTAAGCATATAGACATCGATTTATTATCAAGGAGCTGTTGAAATGGTGTGATCGAACTTTTACTTTGTCAATACGGGTGTATTCAATTGGCGGAAATCTTCACTAAAGCTCTTGGCCAGAAGAATCTGATTTTCAATCAACAAGCTGGGTATGCAAAAGTGTTACGCCGGAGCACTGAAAACGTGGCAGATGGACATTGAAGAATATGGGCGGTACCTATTTCGAATTTCCTTTGTATATAATATAACTCAGAAAAACTAAAAATATTTTCTTTTTAATAACTTTTTCAAAAAACAAAATACAAAATTTGAAAATTGAGAAAAAATACAAAACAGGAAGTTTGCTTATGCATGGTCTTCTGAAAATCGATAACATTTACGGTCTTAGAAATGTCATTCAACAATGATACGAGCCTGTAAATAAAGTTCGAGCAGAAGTTTCTAATGTTTTCAAAACATGCCCATCTCGGCTTGCTATTACTTTCACGATGGTAACCCGCTTTTCACCTTGAGGAAAACATGTCGTCTAAAAGACAGTTGTTCCTAACAACGGGAATTTATTCTCGAGCATGATCTACTTTATGACCATGCAAAGGCTTGTGTTTACTTTGCAACACAACCCGTGCTTCCTATATTTCCATAAGTGTACGTGTCAGTGCGCTTATGTGATAAAGTAAGAGAAATCTTATTTTTATTGGTAAAAAGTTGTCTTCATATTGAATCAGTGCTTTCAGTAATCACAAAAAGATTTTTCAAAGACAATTTAACCACTCAAACAATGACAACATCTCTTTAAATAGAAAACGGATCATTATTTAAGGGGGAGAAAGTGTCATCCAATAATCTTTTAAAATAGTCTTTCAAAATAAGTCATGGAATAAAGGGATAAAGTTTTGAATAATGACAGATAATAATTTTATATCAACTACAAGAGCTTTAGATGTCATTTTATATCAACTACAAGAGCTTTAGATGTATGTTGTTTAAATCTTTATGGACTTATTTTCAATTTGAGACTTAGTTGAATTCAGGGCGTTAAAACTTCATTTCGAATCAATTATTGCCAACCCTCATGTTTGTAAAAGACGTAGGAATGTTAGAATACTTTCATAGTTGTAAATGCTTGAAGTTGATTATCAGGGACTAGATTTAAGCTTAATTAATTCTTGCAAACACAATCTCGAATATGTATGTAGTATAGGTTTTGCTGATTTCGACGTGTTGAAACAGCAAGGGGAAGGAGTAGATGTAGGGACTTGATAGTGTCCTTATTTTCTTTTGAGGTAGCTTCTTTCTGTCTCTTGAGGTTAGATTTATTTTGATTTTACGGCTGTTTTGAATCTTTCGGGTGGCACTATTTCTATCACATGGTGGAAGGAGAAATCTTGTCTTAGCCATTATGCTTATTTGAGTCACAGGGGATTGTGTTAGGTGTTTAATTATTTAATAACATGAGAAAAAGTCTTCTGATTCATTATATGCTTCCTCAAACGGTCAATCCCTAAGCTTATTCTTAAAAGAAGTAGAAATATTTGATAAAAGAGGTATACATAGGTATGATGATTCCTTAAGTCAGTCAGTATTCGACAGAAAGAAATGAGTACATTTGGGACTTAGTTGACTTAGGTGCTTCCATTTCGACTACTTAGAGGGAATAATTGTGATATCCGGGACTTAGTTGACTTTGGTGTTACAATTTATATCATAACTATCCTGAAATGAGAAATGCGCTCATGCGGGACTTAATTGACTTTGGTGTTGCGGTATCAAGTTCTTGAAAGGGTTAATTATGTACTTCGGATATATGGGCTTTATACATTAAGACTGCTTGATGCGGCTTGCAAGAAAGTTCTGAATCTACTCAAGAAAGGATTGTTGGTTTAGGGGGAAGCTAAGACAACATCAACACCGACATCACCAACCACACAAATTCAAGTTACATATGTATCTGAATATGTTCTATCCTCGAAGTTTGATGCAAAGACTTTCATAACTTGGAAAGAAAGTTAAAGCAACGCTGAAGAGTGCTTGGACAGAGAAAGATCAGATTGACAACCTCTTGAAAGAGAGAAAGTTAATAAGGAGCTTGGAAAAGTTCGTGTCGGAAAACTTGTACATAGGAGGACCTACGGCTGCTACAAAAGAAACCATATGATTTAGATCAGATGATGGTTTCATCAAATCAGGTCAAACCTCGTACATAATAATCATGTGATTGTATGTAGTGTAGACTTTATGGTGATATTAAGGAGTGCTCGAGTACAAAATTTTCAAGAATTTCTTAGGTATTTAAAAATTTTTCAATTTTTCATACTCAACACCATCTTATTACCCACATCAAAAGTGAGGGGGAGCAATAAGATGTTCCCATTATGCTTAGGAATATCATTTTGTCCTGAACGGTTAATCAATTGATATCCAAATATCAGGGATTAACATTTTGGATAGGGGGAGAAAATGTGATTAACTGGACTTGATGTATATTGACAGAAGTAATCAATTAAAATGGAGTCGATGCACTCCACACTTAGCATGTACTACAGATTGACGTCTGAACATGTTAAGGGGAGCTTATAGTCGATGAATTAAAAACATTCAAGTGTAAAACCTTTTGTATTTATATCAACACCTTTGAATGAATTTTTTTTAATGATTTTGGTTTGCTAATGGTGATGGATACCAAAAAGACCTGACCATGTACTTAATTTTATGGAGTTATAGGTGGTTAGGTATAGTATTCAAATCATAAGATCCAGCCAAGATCCGAGGGATTACCCAGGGATATCCATAGTTAGTGTAGAAGTCCTTATGGTATGATTAAAAGGAGAAAATTGAGAAATCGGGAATAATGCAGACTTAGATGGTGTTGAAACACTGGAAACAAACCCAAACAAGGTGTTAGTTTTGAATCGTCTTCGGTATAGCATTAAGCGGGTTGAAGAATGAAAAAGAAATGTAAGGATAAAGGGTGAAAAGAAAGAAGCCCTCCATACACTTAGGCAGAAACCGGGTCAATACATATGCTGTCAGAAACATTAGGTGTTCAGTCTGACTATGCATGACAGCTCCATGGACCCAGTGACGATATACACAAACCCCTCCAGCCACTCAAATTCGGAAAGGACTTTGTTCAAAACTTACGGAGATAATCATTTCTATTGACTTTCTCACTCCGAGTTAGTTGATATTGAAAAGGTGGTAGTCAGCTCCAGCCTCTGATCACTAAAATTAAAAGTGCACTTTGAGTCTAGAGCCAAACGAGATCAACTTTGATTGCCACTGGGATAAGTATCCTCACTTCAGGACGCCTTGTCATAATTTAGCTTGTTATCTCACACAATGTGAATATCAAGTAATATCATTAGAGTCCTACGCAAGATCCTTGTGATTTTGCCAGAACATCCGAGTGATACTTAGGTATTCACAATGAAGATGGAAATCCTGCTTGAGCCAACATCAAACAAGCTCATGGTAGGTGACTTGTGCGATTCTTATGAATCAAGCTTGTGACAACTGGAAAGCAACAATGGTCGATTATTTGATGAAGAAATATTGTTCCAGGTTATGGATCAACGGTTAAAGAATTTTGAATTGCTTAAAACTCTCGATGTGTCACAAAACCACTTTAGCAAGTGACATGTCGATTGATTTTCAAATCGATTTTCTATATCAATCGGTGAGATAGTAACTCACTGGTTCACTCTTATCGTGCTGTCTGCTTTGAGACGTTCCGATAATGAGAACATGATGAGTACGATGAATCTAATACTTATGTGTTAGAAAGATTCAATACTACAGCTGGAAATCCTGTCAAGAAGATTCTTCTTAAATTGAATCTATCTGATCACAGGTCGATCCTCACGGATTTGAAGGTTACTCCAACCAAACCTGGGCGAATGACAAAGCCATATTCGTCCCCCCGCTTTATTGCTAACTATTTTATGCAGGCTATTTAAAGATGGTGGTTGAGGTTCTTGATTCTAGCTGACTCGCAAGATCCATAGCCACATGCTCATACCCGATAGACAAACATAAGGTCTTCATGAAAGGCTCAAATACATATTTCAAGACTTCCGCTACTCTGATAACGAACGTCTTTCTCGAAGTGACGAAGTATTATAGTTAACGAATCTCAAGAAAGACATAGCATTAAAGCTTTTCAAGACAACCATTCAAGAAAGGTATGAGCATGTTGGTTCAGAAATCACAAATCCACAAGATGGCAAAGTTTCAAGATGGCGAAGAGATTGTGCTTTGTTGATGATCTCAAGATGCTCAAGATCACAATGTTAAATACGAGTTCAAGGAACAAGCTCAATCCAAAAATCAATGATCACTACAACATACTCACATGAGAATGTCAAAAGGACGAGCTAAAGACTAAAGACAAAGCATTGTATGCTAGGCTTAAAGTTTTGTAAAATGGAGTGACCTCCCTTAGGGGGAGATTGTTGGAAACACAAAAAGTGTCGGTCACTTCCAAGTTGTAATAGGTCTTAGCTCGTAGATTGTGTAATGTTAAGTATAGAAGCTAATCCGGCCCAAGGCACATGGGAAGCCCATCATAGCCCATGAGCCGGCCATCATGTAACTATATAAGCCCTCTCCTAGCCTTGGAGAGGGGTTGGTTGTTTATTTTTCCATTTTCCAAATAGTAATAACATCATCCATTCCATCACTTTCTCTCTCTAAACATCACAACCCACATCTCTCTCTTGTTCTTGGTAGATCATTAGATTATATGTTTCTTCAGTATAGTTGTTTTTGTCTTTGATTACAGGTTATATTTGATGAGAAGAAGCTTGGAAGTTCTTAGGAAGTTTCATTAAACGATTCTTGAAGGACGATTTAACCAGTTAACGCATGTTTCCTCTCCATTATTAAGCAAACCAGGGAAGTACTAGTTTCTTTTACTTGTTTTCTTTTCCCTTTATTTGTTTTTACGGGTACTTCTATAGAACATTAGGGATAATGTTCAACTTAAGTGTTGGGGAAAAAATTAAAAAACCTTTAAAAACTATTCTTCAATTGCATTTGTTGTTTCCTAAAATGATGCGTATATATCGAAACATATCATAAAAGGTAATTTTGCCATAGTTAAAGAAAATTACTGACACATACGACAGAAAATTGAAGTATTAATAGCGTTTCATGGATAGGAATGTATATGACTAGCATAAAAAATCCTTAGAATTCCACCCTAAAAATGTGAGGTTCGCCTTTAGATCTTTAGGAATTCAGGTATCTATTTTTGATACCCAAGATAGTTTGTATCTTTAGCTTGTTCGAGTTAAGGTTTGAATGCAGTCATATGCGTCTATTCCGTCGTTACAGATGTGTACGTATGGTCTTTGTCGCCTTTTCTAGAGCATTG
Source organism: Tanacetum coccineum (assembly GCA_026074375.1). NCBI lineage: Eukaryota > Viridiplantae > Streptophyta > Magnoliopsida > Asterales > Asteraceae > Tanacetum > Tanacetum coccineum. The sequence continues at coordinate 11,098 of BQNB010071242.1, read as the reverse complement.
GTATCGGTATTAAATTATATGAGTGTACCAGTAGTAAATTAAATTCTAGAACTTGTTTTTGTGATGCATTCTGAGACCGCATAGTAAGTATTAGGATTTGCTAGATTAGAGGTACTAGGATTAACAAATGTTTTAAACCTGTAATTGTTATGATGGTCACACCGATCATATAACTATCCCACACCTTTGCCATGCACTTATTTTTAGTGCAGGATACCCCTAGTACAACCCTCCAAGCCTATCCTTTTTTATGGTTCTCGTAATTTGCTGGTTAAGCCGGACTATTAATAAAGAGCATTGTCACCCATAAACCAATTGTTACAACCAAATCGCCTTAGCCTACCTTGTATGTACTCACTTTTGGTACATAATTGTTTTAACCCAAGTTAATTATTAAGTACACGGTTGCTAAATCCTTATCCTTGTAAATACTATTTTGGGATGATTGAGATTCATAATAGTATTCATCTTATGAATAATTGGGGAAGAAGTAATTTATTACCCCCAATATAGCTCAATAAGCTCCATGTTATTTTGATCCACCTCAAATCAGGTCATTAGTTAGATTGTAAATAATAGAGTATGTAAAAGTTCAAGTGTAGGGGTGTATCTATAAATCCCCCATGATGTATTATATGTTTAAGCAATGGCATGGCAATAGTGTACGGAAAAAAAAGTAGAAAAAAATGTATGGCTGCCATTTTCTTATGTTTATGTTTATCATAGAGTCAAGAAAAGAAAAAGAAAGAGATTGGTGTAGAGTTTTGTAGAGTTTGTATATTTTGTCCGAGTCTTTGGCTTAGCAACCAAACCAACAAGTATTCTTATAAATAATTAGCTAACCCTTCCACTCTAAATTCACCCAAAGACATAGCAAATGTACTAAGGATCACCCCATTGAGAATATAAGCGGTGATCTCAGACAGACCAGTTTTCCACACGACAAAATCCATGAACAAGCCTAATTCTGCAACTAAGATGCCAGATTCAACATCAGTCGAACCTTATGAACTACAAAGACTCATTAACTAAGCATGTTTGGATTGAAGCTAAGCAAGAGGAACTTACATGAATTTGAACGTCATGAATTTGGGTACTTGTTCCTCCTTTTGAATATAGCCATTGACATCACTCTTAAGTGGATCTATAAGGTAAAGCTTGAGATTTATGGAGTAATTCTGAAAAACAAGGCTCGGTTGGTCGCTCGTGGTTATCGTCAAGAAGAGGGAATCGATTTTGAAGAGTCCTTCGCTCCGGTTGCAAGATTAGAGGCTATACGAATTTTTCTAGCGTTTGCTGCTCATATGAACATGGTCGTCTATCAAATGGATGTGAAAGACTGCGTTTCTGAGAGACTCACAGCTCTCATGCCAGCGGGTTTGGTGCAGATGAAGGAACTGGTGTTTCACCAGGGGTTCCCGATGCACCTGATTATGACTCAGATGATGATATCTCCTGGAAGTCAAGTGAAGATGATCAAGATGATGATAAAAATGACGATGATGAGAACGCTCAAGATGATGAAGATGATGATAAAAATGACGATGATGAGAACGCTCAAGATGATGAAGATGATGATAAAAATGACGATGATGAGAACGCTCAAGATGATGAAGATGATGATAAAAATGACGATGATGAGAACGCTCAAGATGATGATGATGAAGCACAGAATGAATCTGAAGATGATGGTGATGATTTCATTCATCCAAAGCTCACAACTCATGATGATGAAACAACACATGAAGAGGAAACTGATGAAGATGACACCTTCGATCCTATAGTTCATACACCCTCTTATGTTTCATCCTCAGATGATGAAGACAGTGACAATGAAGTTGACGGGATGGATGTTGAAGGAGAAAAGTCGGATGAAGATGCTACATATGTAGAGGACCAAGGCAATGAGGCGGACAGAGATACCAATGCCAATCTTGAAGGAAGAGATGATGTAATGACAGATGTTATATTGCCCCAGGTTCAAGCAACCCAGGAAATTGAAGACACTCATGTGACCCTAACTCCGGTAAATCCTGATGGTCAACAACAGAGCTCTTCTGTATCATCTGGCTTCGTCTCCAACATGCTAAATCCAAATCAAGATACCGGTGTTGATGCTATATTTGGACATAATGCTGAAGCTACCTCTCTAATAGATATTCCTGTCACTGCCATTGCGGAGCCATCCTTCTTTGCACCAACCAATCGTCCTCCAACACCGACTCCTCTCTTCATTCAATTACAACAACCACCAATCCTGACACCGGCTACTACTCCAAGCTCCTCACTTCAAAATCTTCCTGACTTTGGTTCGTTGTTTGGTTTTGATAACAGACTAAAAGCTTTAGAAGACAACTTCTCGGAATTCAAACAAACAAATCAATATGCTGAAGCACTCTCTTCCATTCCTGGCATCGTTGACCAGTACCTGGCAAATAAAATGAAGGAAGCAGTAGATGTTGCAGTCCAACTGAAGTCTGATAGAATTCGAGAAGAGGCTCAAGCTGAAAATCAACAATTTCTTGATTCAATCGATGAAGGAATGAAGAAAGTAATCAAGGAACAAGTCAAGAGTGAAGTCTCGAAGATCACACCAAAAATTGAGAAGTTAGTGAACGAACAACTCAATTCTGAGGTTCTGGTATGATCTTCAAAGGAAGCCAAGACGTCTCATACTGTAGCTGCTAATCTTTTGGAACTAGAGCTGAAAAGATCTTAATTGACAAGATGGAAGCTAACAAATCTATCAGCAGGTCTGACATCCAAAGGCAGCTCTACAAGGCATTAGTTGATGCGTATGAAGCCGACAAAATTCTGCTAGATACTTATGGCGATACGGTCACACTAAAAAGACCTCGAGACGGAGCAGATGATGATCAAGAACCCTCCGCTGGAACAGACCGGGGGTCCAAAAGAAGAAGGTCAGGAAAAGAACTTAAATCTATCAGTGTTCCAAGAGAAAAGACAACCACGACAGCAGGAAAGACTACTACAGGTTCTAAGACTTATAAGCATTCTGCTAGCCAATCTGCTCTAGTAGAAGAAAATATGCAATCTACAGATGTCTTTGAAGCATCTGTACATTAGGAGTTTGAAACAGGTGTCCATGATGAACAACTGGAAGAAGAGGTCCATCCTCTTCCTGACTGGTTTCAATAACCTAAACGACTACCTTCTCCTGATCGTGCATGGAACAAGTCTGTACCTGTTGATCATGAATCCGTCCAACCTTGGCTAAGCAATCTGGAAAGAAGACAAGACCCTCGAGAGTCATTCGATGAGCTAACAGACACAACATTTGACTTCTCAGCTTTTGTGATGAACCGGCTAAATGTTACAACACTAACACCTGAATTGTTAGCAGGTCCAACATTTGAGCTGATGAAAGGAACATGCAAGAGCTTGACTGAACTTGAATACTTTTGTGAAGAAGTCTACAAAGCCACAACAGAAAAATTGGACTGGATCAACCCCGAAGGCCGCCAATATCCTCATGATCTGCGAAAGCCACTACCGTTGGTTCCAAATTCTCAAGGTCGTCATGTCATACCGTTTCATCACTTCATCAATAACGACCTTGAGTACCTACGTGGTGGTGAGTCAAGCCGCAAGTACTCTACTTCAGTTACGAAGACCAAGGCTGCAGATTACGGGCATATTAAATGGATAGAAGACTTAGTGCCCAACTCAATGTGGAGTCAAGTGATAGTCAACTATGACAAATTCGCTCTCTAGGGAATCTCACATTGGGACAAGGGAATCAGCTCGTGACGTCTACTCAAAAAGAAGAATTATTGCTGTCACAAAGGTGGAAATAGTCCAATGGCAAAACTACAAGCATTGAAGACATGCTGCTTCTTCTCGTGCAAGGAAAGTTGACAAATCTCAACATTGAAGAACGTCTTGCATTTAATGTCTCCTTAAGAATGTTCACAAGAAGTGTTGTCATCCAAAGGCGTGTGGAAGACCTTCAATTGGGTGTTGAAAGCTATCAAAAGAAACTCAACCTCATAAAGCCTGACACGTACAGATCCAATTTGAGAAGAAGAGACGCTTACACACCATACTCCGATCCCAGAGGATTCATCTATGAGAACAAAGTCAAGAAGAACAGATTGATGCGCATTGATGAACTACACAAGTTTAGCGATGGTACTCTCGATGATGTTCGGACTGCTCTGAATGATCGCCTCAAGGGAATCAGAATGGAGTATCTGCCTCAGACTTTTTGGAGCCAACGTGACAAAGCAAATGCAAGAGCTATGATTCAGGCAATTGACAAAAGATTAAAGACAAGGAGGATCATGCGGAGCTTGGAGAGATTTGTTGGTGGAAGACCATACGGGGGTGACTTACGGCTGCTTCAAAGGACCATATGATTTATCATATGTTGTTCTCATCTTATAAGGTCAATCCTCGTAAATAATTTTATCTTGTGAATATGTTAATAACTAGTGTAGATTTTTTGGTGAAAAATAAGATGTGCTCGAGTACAAATTTTACAAGAATTTCTTAGTAAATTCAAAATCTTTCAAATAATTGTACTCGGCACCATCTTATAAACCCTCAAAAGTTGAGGGGGAGCAATAATATGTTCCATTCTGCTAGAATACATCATTTTGTCCCCGAACGGTTAATCAATTGATATCCAAAATATCAAGGGATTAACATTTTGGATAAGGGGAGAAAATGTGATTAACCTGGACTTAATGTATATTGACAGAAGTAATCAATTAAAATGGACTCGATGCACTCCACACTTAGCATGTACTACGATTACGATGCACATGTTAAGGGGGAGCTTTTAGTGATGATTAAAAACATTCAAAGTGTAAACCTTTTGATATTTATATCAAACACTTTGAATGAATTTTTCAATGATTTTGGTTTGTAATGGTGATGGAATACCCTAAAAGACCGACCATGTACTTAATTTTATGGAGTTATAAGGTGGTTAGGTATAGGTATTCAAATCCCATGATCCAGCCAGAACCGGAGGGATCTACCCAGGGATATCCACTAGTTAGTGTAGAAGTCCTTAGGTATGATTAAAAAGGAGAAAAAGTGAGAATCGGGAATAATGCCGACTGAGATGGAGCTAACACTGGAACAAACCCAACAAGGTGTTAGTTATGAAGTCTCGGTAAGCATTGAAGGGGTTGAAGAATGAAAAAGAAATGTAAGGATAAAGGGTGAAAAGAAAGAAGCCCTCCATACACTTAGGCAGAAACCGGGTCAATACATATGCTGTCAGAAACACTTAGGTGTTGTCTGACATTGAAGACAGTCATGGACCCAGTGACGCTATGCACAAACCCCTCCCAGCCACTCAAAGTCGGAAAGACTTTGTTTCAAAACTCACGGAGATACACTCATTTCTATTGACTTTCTCACTCCGAGTTAGTTGATATTGAAAAGGTGGCACTCAGCTCCAGCCTCCGATCACTAAAATTAAAAGTGCACTATTGAGTCTAGAGCCAAAAGAGATCATCCATTAATCTCATTAGGACACTTGTCATAATTTAGCTTGTTATCTCACACAATGTGAATATCAAGTAATATCATTAGAGTCCTACGCAAGATCCTTGTGATTTTGCCAGAACATCCGAGTGATACTTAGGTATTCACAATGAAGATGGAAATCCTGCTTGAGCCAACATCAAACAAGCTCATGGTAGGTGACTTGTGCGATTCTTATGAATCAAGCTTGTGACAACTGGAAAGCAACAATGGTGCGATTCTTTATGAATCAAACTTGTTCCAGGTTATGGATCAACGGTTAAAGAATTTTGAATTGCTTAAAACTCTCGATGTGTCACAAAACCACTTTAGCAAGTGACACGTCGATTGATTTTCAAATCGATTTTCTATATCAATCGGTGAGATAGTAACTCACTGGTTCACTCTTATCGTGCTGTCTGCTTTGAGACGTTCCGATAATGAGAACATGCTGAGTACGATGAATCTAATACTTATGTGTTAGAAAGATTCAATACTACAGCTGGAAATCCTGTCAAGAAGATTCTTCTTAAATTGAATCTATCTGATCACAGGTCGATCCTCACGGATTTGAAGGTTACTCCAACCAAACCTGGGCGAATGACAAAGCCATATTCGTCCCCCCGCTTTATTGCTAACTGTTTTTGCAGGCTATTTAAAGATGGTGGTAGAGGTTCCTGATTCAGCTGACTCACCATTGAATTATAGCCAACATGCTTATACCCGACCGACAAACATAAAGACATCATGAAAGCTCAAGTACATGTTTCAAGACTTCCGCTACTCTGATACCGTATGTCTTTCTTGAAGTGACGAAGTATTAAAGTCAAAGAATTTCAAAGAGTTTCCGTCAACCTTCTGATACCGATCTTCTTTCTCATAAGTGATGATGTGTTAAAGTTTTAAAGGAATTTATAGAAAGTGCAACATTCATCAAGCTTTCCAACAACCATAATCAAGAAAGGTTCCAAATGAGATGTCGGTCTACGAAGTCGCACTGTTCACAAAGATGGCAAAGTTTTCCAACGTGGCGAAGAGAATTGTGCTTGGTTGTGATTCAAGCATGCTCAAGATCACCCCATGGTCAAATACAAGGTTCACAGGAACAAGCTCATATCCAGAAATCAATGATCACTACAAACATATTCACAGGAGAATGTCAAGAGTACGAGCAAAGACTAAAGTATGTTAGCATAGTTGCTAGGTTTAAAAAGTTTTGTAAATTGGAGTGACCTCGATTTGGGGGAGATTGTCTGGAAGGCACAATAAGTATCGGTCACTTCAAAGTTGTATTATGTCTTAGCTGTTGTAATGTTGTAACGTTAGTTAAGTAAACTAGCCCGGCCCAAGGCCCATGGGAAGCCCATTAGAACCCATGGGCCGGCCACAATAGGTAGTATATAAGGACCTCTCCTAGCTTTGGAGAGGTTGTTGGTTGTTGGTTGTTCCATTTGTTACATTCCATCTAATAAACATCATCCATTCCATCCATTCTTTCTATCTAACATCACAACCCACATCTCACTCTTGTTCTTGGTTTCTGACAAGCCTTCCTGTACACAAGCTTATAAGGAGTGCACCCGATGGGTGTCTTAAACGCGGTACAGAAGGCCCATAATGCATCTTCCAACTTATCGGACCAAGAAGCACGGTTTTCACCTATGGTTCTTTCTAATATACAATTCAAACCACGATTTAAAACCTCCACTTGTCCACTTGTTTGTGGATGATACGCGGTAGAAAGTCGGTGGGTAACCCCATATTTAAGCATGACCTTTGCGAATTGGTCATTGCAAAAATGAGTACCGCAATCACTAATAATAGCACGAGGAGTTCCAAACCGGGCGAAAAGAGATTTTAAGAACTTACAAACAACTTGGGCATCATTAGTGGGGAGCGCTTTCGCTTCAACCCATTTTGACAAGTAGTCAACGGCCACGAGAATGTACTTGTTCCCTCGTGAAGACGGGAACGGGCCCATAAAGTCGATGCCCATATGTCAAAGATATCGCAAACTTGAATTGCATTTTGAGGCATCTTATCACGTTGCGAGATTTTGCCTTGACGTTGACAAGCGTCACACCGTGTGACCAAGTCATGGGCATCTCGGTAAATAGTCGGCCAATAGAAACCAGAATCAAAGACTTTTTTAGCGGTGTAGTTGGCACCATGATGTCCCCCGCTGGGTCCATTGTGGCAAGCCGTGAGGATTTCAACGGATTCTTAGCCATATACACACCGTCTAATCACTTGATCCGCACAAATCCTAAACAAGTAGGGGTTGTCCCAAAAATAATGCTTAACATCCTTAAAGAATTTCTTTTTTTGTTGGGATGACATCCCTTTTACAATAAAGTTCCTCGCATGGTAATTTGTAATATCGGCAAAGAATCACCACAAAAAATTACCATCCCAAGTGTCTTAAGATGAAATGTTTCTATAATTTCCTTTTTCTCAGGATCACTTTGGGGGTTCTCTAGTCTAGACAAGTGGTCGGCCGCTAGATTCTCTGCTCCTTTTTTATCATGGATAATGACATTAAATTCTTGGAGGAGAAGAATCTAGCGGAGCAATCTCGGTTTAGCATCTTGTTTAGCGAGCAGATACTTGAGAGCCGAGTGGTCTGTATACACTATGGTCTTTGACAAGACTAGATAGGGTCAGAATTTCTCAAAAGCATACACTACGGCTAATAATTCTTTTTTCGTTGTGGTGTAATGAGCTTGGGCATCGGTCATAGTCTTGCTCTCATAGTGTATTGGCTGAAAATGTTTGGTCTTACGTTGCCCCAGAACTGCCCCAACCGCAAAGTTACTAGCGTCACACATAATTTCAAAGGGCAAGTCCCAATCGGGGGCAACTAATATCAGAGCTTCGGTTAATTTCTTCTTAAGGGTCTCAAACGCCTCTCTACACTCGGTTGAGAAAATGAACGGAGTCTCTTTTTCAAGAAGATGGGTCATCGGCCGGGCGATTTTAGAAAAATCTTGAATAAATCGATGATAAAACCCGGCGTGACCTAGAAAACTCCAAATTCCTTTGACAGACGTGGGAGGAGGTAATTTTGCAATAACATTAACTTTTTCCCTATCTACCTCAATCCCAGATTTCAAAATCTTATGGCCAAGGACAATGCCCTCTTTGACCATGAAGTGGCACTTCTCCCAATTTAGAACAAGATTGGTGTCTTCGCACCTTTTGAGCATTTTGTCTAAATGGGAGAGGCAAGATGAGAAGGAATCCCCGAAGACTGAGAAATCATCCATGAAGACTTCCATTGTTTCCATGTCATGGAAAATGGCCATCATGCACCTTTGGAACGTGCCAAGAGCATTACATAAGCCGAAAGGCATACGTCGATAGGCAAATGTTCCATAAGGGCAAGTGAAAGTAGTCTTCTCTTGGTCTTGTGGGTCAATCGGGATTTGATAACACCCAGAGAATCCATCTAAGAAACAATAGTACTCATTCCCAGCTAATCGTTCTAACATTTGGTCCATGAAGGGTAGCGGGAAATGGTCTTTTTGGGTGCCATCGTTAAGTTTCCTATAGTCAATACAAACACGCCACCCAGTAACTAACCTAGTCAGAATTAACTCGTTATCTTCATTTGTCACAATGGTCATTCCACCCTTTTTGGGTACACAATGCACGGGGCTAACCCAAGGACTATCCGAGATAGGGTAAATCAATCCGGCATCAAGGAGTTTTACAACTTCCTTTTTGATGACTTCATGAATTTTTGGATTAACACTTCTCTGATGTCGGACTGCCGGTTTAAAGTCATCCTCCATTAAGATTTTGTGAGTGTAAAATTGCGGGTCAATACCCTTAATGTCGGAGAGTTTCTAAGCAATTGCTTGCTTGTGAGACTTTAAAACCTTTATAAGGCGTTCCTTCTCTTCGTCTTTCAAGTTTTTAGCAATTATGACGGGTAATTTATCGGTGCCCTCCAAAAATGCATACTCAAGATGAGAAGGTAATTCATTGAGTTTAACCTCTGGGGGTTCATCAACTGAGGATTTAATACTTTTAAGTTCTTCACATTTTAGGTCCTTCGGAGGGAGAGTACGGGTCATTATTTAACATTTCTTCAATTAGACGAATGTCTCCCTCTGGATCAAATTCAGCATCATTAATTCCTGGTGGAACTGAGCTACTTGCAAAACAAGCTTCAATTTATTCTAGAATGAATCCACCTCCCTTAAATAGAGTAAGGGAATGTAAAGATTTAGCAATGATGGGTTCAGAAATAGAAGCGGGATTGCCACTCTCGGAATTGTTACAAAATCCTAACACTTCTTGAGAATACTCCTCACAAGCTATATCGATAACATCGATTCGGTTAATTGTTTCAGCATCATTGTAGTAGTATCTTGAAGTGTTATCAACTTTGAATGTTATGGCTTCATCACTCACTCAGAGAGTTAATTCTTCACCGTAAACATCAATCAAAGCTTGTGCCGTCCTCAAAAAGGGTCTCCCGAGAATTAAGGGAACTCGAGGATCGACAACATAATCAACGACTACAAAGTTGGCTGGAAAATGGAACTTTCCTACTCTCACAAAGACATCTTCGGCAATGCCGTTTGGTCTAGTAGTAGACCGGTCCACAAGCTCAAGAATCATTTGAGTAGGAGTAAGTTCAGGGAGTGAAAGCTTCCTCCATATGTAGAGAGGCATCAAGTTGATGCTTGCACCAAGATCAGCCAAGGCTAAGCATTCAACTATCTCCGAAAAGTTACATGGAATGAGGAATTTACCGGGGTCTCCCAGTTTTTTGGGTAACTTCTTTAGGATAACCGCTGAACAATTCTCATTCACCGGTGTATTGACTAATTCAAATAATTTCTCCTTGTTGCTGAGAAGATTATTGAATGTGGAAGCGAATTTGGGCATGTAGAGTATTGGAAACAAGAAAAGTATCGGTCACTTCCAATTTGTAATAGTCTTAGCCCGTAGTTAGTTATATGATTAGTCTAGTAAGCTAGTCTGACCCAAGGCCCATGGAAAGCCCGTTAAGGCCCATGGCCGGCCATCATAGGACTATATATACACCTCTCCATGCCTTGGAGAGGTGGTTGGTTGGTTGGTTTTTTGTATTTCATTTTTCATATATGCATTTTCATGTTTTTCTTACTTTCTCTCTTTAGAAACAAAACCTTACTTCCACTCACTCTCTCTTTAGTTCTTGATTGTTTATCATAGATTACTAGTATTCTTCAGTATCTATGTCTACTCCTGCCATAGTTCTTGCAGATATAGAGTTTAGAAAAAGAAGAGAAATAATGAAATATTCAAATTAATTCTAATTTTTAGCTCTCCGGCAACGGCGCCAAAAACTAGATGCGTATTTTATTTTAAAATATATTTTACCAAGTTTTAAATTTATAAAACTCGATCTACCTAACCACGCACTAACAGGCAAAGAACCTGATCGTGGGTAGTATAGAATGGTAAATCCGAGGTCGTCCTAAGAGCTAAGTTGTAATTAGTTTTAATTTGAAGTGTCAGGTTTTAAAAATGGTTTTTGAGTTGATTTGAAATAAATAACAAGAAAATAAATAACTAGAAATTAAAAGAGTTAGAGATATCAAGA
>BQNB010071241.1:0-32833 GCA_026074375.1 Tanacetum coccineum | reverse complement strand
GACATCAAGAATTAAACAATTAGAGGGTCAAAGAAAAGAATTAAACGGATAAGAGGATAAAGGAGAATATTTTTAGTTTTTGAAAATGATACATAAAAATAAGAAGAAAAATATTTTTTTTGATTTTTTTTTTTTTATAATTTTTTTTTTTTAACAATTTATTTTAAACGGATACACGAAAGACAACTTAAAACCAAATAATCAACTTACTTCACGGTAGCTCTCAAAAATTGCTTTTCAAGGTGAGCCGTACTTCGTAAGTGACACAAATGGCAAGTTTTTTAATCTTTGGTTCGATTTGGGAACTTTTCAAGTTCACCGGAACTTATTTATGATAATACCTCAATTGAAGGTATTATTTGTTGGTGTTCTTTTACCAACTTTGTTTATTTTATTTTATATTTTTTTAGGACAATTTTTATATTTTTTTGATTTTTGATTTTATTTATTTTTTTTTTTTTTTTTTTTTTAAATAAAAATATTTTTGGATTTTTATATTTTTATAAGAGCGAAAATAAACTTCCCGAAGAAAGGATCTTCAAGGCTCGAACACGAACAATCCCGTAAAAATCGCTACACCTCTCCCCGGCAACGGCGCCAAAAATTGATCACGTCCGAATTAACACACATATATATATATAATATAAATACGTAATAATAATGAGGATAATCAATAATAGTATAGTAAGTATTTTCCGTCGGTTCTAGAAAATTGCTTTTAACCAAAGCAATTATCAAAAACCTCCCGGGTCGTTTCCTCGGCGAGAAGTGAATAGAAATCTACGTTCAAGTTGTAAATCGAGCTTGATTATCACTTAAGTTTTTTGGGTTTGGTTTTCTAAATCTACTAAAAGGGAAAGCATATAAATGGGAAACTAAACTTTTGGATTTAAACTATTTTTAACTAATATTAATTTTAAGATTAAAAACTACAAGATTAAACTAAAATTGATCTAAAAGATATAAATGACGAAAATGCTTGCTAAGTGACGTGAAATGTTCATTAAGTGCAAATTTCAAGAAATTAAATGACAAGTAAAGTAAAATGCTTTTTCAAAATAATTGACAAGTAAAATAAAGTGCTATTTTAAAATAAATGACAAGTATTTAAATTGGAAAATTCTAATGACTATTAATTTTTTAAACCTTTTTAAACCCGCACCTAAATTCCAAATCACTAATCACTTAGCAAGCACTAATGAACTACTCACTAATCATAACAAATAAACTAGCAACAATCATAAGATCAAACATAAACATTTTAAGCTAATAATTCTAAACTACTAGTATTAAAAAGGGAAAAAGGGTAACCGAATGAAGAACCGCAATGATATAAAACCACCCGATCTTACAAACTTAATAAACAAATAAGTTTATCACTTTAAAGCTTTTACTTTACTAATTAGCTAATAAAGGTGTCAACTTTATCCACTAATTATTTTCATAAAAACTATAAAGATCAAAACCTTATTTATTTATCAACCTTATAAGACCCTTAAGCTCCGGCCTTAGATGTAGAAGGATGGAATAAGAAATAAGACATGAAAAGTTAGAACAAAATAAGCTAATAAAAAGATGAAAACTTTAGATCTAAATCCACCCGAAACTAAGGTGTTCAATCAAGTGAACTCGGATCGGGTATATTTAAGGATTTAGATCTAAGAAAAATAAGCTAGAATTAAAAACTAAATTTATGCTAAAATAAGCTAGAAATATAAGATCTATTATTTTTAGATCTAATCTACCCGAAACTAAGATGTTCAATCAAGTGAACAAGAGACGGGTATATTTAGGGATTATATCTAAAAACATTAAGCTAGAAAAATAAGCACTCGAAAATAAGCTAAAATAAGCTCACTCGAAAAGCTCTAAATCAAAAACAATATAAAGTAAGCTAGTCTAAATAAGCTATTAAAGAAGCTTATTAGAATATAAGCTTAAGAGATCGGATCCAAAAATAAGCTATAAGCATGAGATTATTTGGAAATAAGCAAAAGAAGAGAAAGAGTAGAAGAATAAGCATAAAAAAAATAAGCATCAAGAAATAATAAGCATTAAATAAAAAAACCAACCTTAAACATCTTCATTAATAAGCTCAAAATCTTGATTACAATAAGCTAAATAAGCTGTAAAAGCTTTTACAATAAGCTAAAAATTATACTACACTATTCCTAAAACTAACACTACAAAAAAATAAACTTAAAAAAAACACACTAAAATTTCACTCTCTCCAATCTCCCCCAAATCTAACAGCTGCGTGTTGTATTTATAACCCAAAGTGGGTGAGGGTATTTTTTGTCTTTTCAGGTACACAGCCACTCACAATCCAGATCTGGGGGGTATTTTGGTCTTTTTGCACTCCACCAACCGCCTCATTATTGCACATGATTGGCACACGCCTACCTCGTACTGACTGCTACGGTACCTCGAACTGACACACGCCAGTGCCACGTGCATCATTTGATTGGTCCAGCCGCCACATGAACGGTACCTCGTACCTCGTACCTGCCACCTGTACAATCTGACATACAATCATTAGATGGCCACGTGTCACCACCTAAGTGGTGCCATGTGGCGTAAACACTGTTCCCCCCACCGTCGGTCAACCGCCGCCGGACCATCGGTCAACGGTGGTCAACGACGGCAGTCAACGGTGGTCAATGACGGTCAACGCCGTCGGACCACCGGTCAACGGTAAGAAAAAAAATAAAAGATCCCCCTCTGCTATTGATTCATATTAAAATAACTCCTTTACTATATATAAATATATATATAATAAAAATAAATATATAATAATAAGAATTATCTCAAAAATATCAATAATAAATAGAGAAGTATTACAAGAGGGCTTTTTAAAAGGATAATTTACTTTTGACAAAAGCAAAACCCCTAAAAACCTTCCCGGGTCGTGTCCCGACGAGGTGCAAATTTAAAAATCGAGGTAACGTTTGTTAAACAATGCTTGAATATCACAAATTTGATTAGGTTTTCTATTTCTATAACTAAAATGCTAAAACAAGTAAAGGCATGCTAAAAACGAAAGCAGTCAACAAAAAAACACAAAAAACGATAACGAGATCCTAAACCCGTTCTTTAAAAAACCTAATTCTACAAATTTAACCGTACCAACGCAAATTTATATTTTAGCAATCCTAAATGATAAAAGAAAATTTAAAAAAAAAGAATTATATTTTTTTGACCTTTATTTTATTTATTATGAATTAAAAACAGTTTTAATCTAAATTAATTATTAAAAATATTAAACTAATTACGAAAAATCTAAAAAAATCACGAAAAGTACTTTGAGGTGAGCTTATTCTAGGAAAAATAAATTGAACTTACCAGCTTATCTAAATAAGCTGGAAATAAGCCTAAAAGGGCTTATAGGCTAAATAGCTAAATAAAGGATAAAAGGAAAAGTTAATTAGACTTATAACGAAAAAGTCCTAAGGGTGTGTGTTGAGGCTTTGGTATAGAAAGGGGAGGTCACAGGTTCGAGTCCTGTGACACTGTTTTTGCAAATCTTTTTTTTTCAATTTTCTTTTTAAAAACTTAAAGAACAGACAAAAAATGAGCAACTTTAATAGAAATGACTATGTTTGAAACTTAATAATAAGCTAGAAATAAGCTAGAGAAGAATGACAGTTTGCTTAAATAAGGACTTAGCCACTAATGACTAAACTGCCTAGCTATTTAAGGCTCAATAAGCAATCTCAATTCCTAAATAAGCTAAGGCAGGGTAAGAGCTAGACCTAAGAGGCATAAAGGACTGAAAATGAGCAAAGTAAATAAGCTGAAATAATCTTTAAAACTAAAAAGACAGCAGACACAAATAAAGACTAAATGGACTTGACTACTATTTTAAGCTAAGAAAAAGGCCTTATAAGCATTCAACATAAGCTGAAAACTTAAAACAAATGAAGTTTAGAACTAAAATGACTCAAATAAGCAAACATTAAGCTAATAAGCTAAAGGTATAGGCTAGAAAAGTAAGCTGAACAGGGCAGTTTGTGTTTGTTTTTGTATTTTTCTATTTCAATGACAAAGTGCAGCCTAAGGTTCTAAGACTCAAAAACAACTTTGACACTATAAAAAGACTCAAAACAGATTAAGACCTTATCAAAATAAGCTACTTTTAAAAAAACTAACCTATATTCAACCATAATTATTTGTCATCACAGATCTTAAAAAAACTAATCTTACACCTTTAAACCACTTGACTACTTTTAACAATAGGACTCAACAGGCTAAACCAATGTAAAACAGCTCAAGACAGATTTACATTGATGCAAATGGAATGAGTTTTGAGCACTAAAACCATTTTTCAAATAGACTTTTAAGGAGATTATCAAATAAGCAGTTTAAGAATGCTTAGGGACAAGCAGACTTGAACATGTAGGTAAAATAACTATAAACTTAACAAAATTGACTTCTAGCTTTTAAAAACTAACATTTAGGCTATTTCAAACCTAATGAGAACTGATTTAAGGACACAAGACAAATTTTACCCATTTTGACCCATTTTATAACCTTGACCCAAACACCCCTTTAAATTCATAAAATAGATTTTTAAGCAAAAACAGAATAAGACTTGCATCAAACTAAATCAAATAAGCATAATAAAGACAAAATAAGCATTTAAAAAGCAAAATAAGCAAAAATTAATCAATAAATAAGCAGATGCATAAAATGGACTTGAAAATGAAATTTAGAACTTACAAAGATCCTTAGCTTTTGTCAAGAACTTCAACAACCTAAACAGCTTTCAAATTAACCTATAGCATCCCATGAAGCACTAATACCATGGACATCCACAATTTACCATGCTCTATGATTTTTGAACACTTATGAGTAGTTTTTAGTAAAATGAAACAGAAAACCCATAACAAGCTATTGGAAAATCGTATATAAGTTTAGAACAGATTGCATAAGCTTATTAGAGCTTATAAAAGAGACTTGTAAACAATAATGAGCTTGAGAACATTAAAGAGCTTAAGAACAGATTTTATAAAACTTGAACACTTAAATTTGCATTAATTTAAAAGAGGGTTACAAGACTTGAAAGTTAAAGACAATAAGTAAAAATAAGCTGGAAATAAGTTTAAAACAAGCTACACTACTCCTAAGTTACATTACACTAGTTCTACTCCTAGTTGGTTCTTCATCTTCTGTCTTCATTTCTGTAAATAAGCAATTGGTTGTGCTTCTTGTGTTTTCTGTGTGAGAGACTTCAAAACCTCATCTTGGCCCTTCAATTATCTTGTTCTCTAAGCCTTGTGATATCAGCCATCCAATTTTTGTCCTTTCCCTTTGTCGAATGGGAGAGTAGAGGATTGCCAAGGTGGATATTGATCCATGTGATGTGGGGTTGTATGGGAAAGTGATGTTTTTGGCTGGTTGTAGGGTTGAAAGGAAAGAGATAATGAATAGTGACGTGGGGGGGAAATTGGTGGGAAAAGTTTGAGCAGGGTGTTTTGGGGTGACGTTGTTAATGTATGAGTGGTATTAGGGACTTGCAATGTTAGTCCATAAGGACTAATGATGCAAAAAGGGTAAGGACTAGCTATGTAATGGAGTTAACAACCATATGATTGGGCTGTTAAGTGGGTTTGGGCTTTTGTTTGGTTTGGGCCGGTTATAATAGTTTTAGACCTTTTATCATATAAGACTTGTGCAATAAGCTTAATCGGCTGACCCGACCCATTAAATTGGGTGCGGGTTAGTCCATTTAAGATTTCTTCGTTTTTGGCCTCGTCTTTGACTTTGACTTGGTTGACCTTTGTTAACTTTGACTTTTTTACGCTCTTTCTATTCCGTGCTTGGTTTTGTTCGTTTTGGCTTAATTTTTGTCCTTTAGAGAATATCCGTTACCTGCACAGCATAAATCACAAAACAAGCATATATTTGGCATTTTATGTTCGTTTTTGGTCATTTAAGCTCGTTTCTATAGGTAAAAGGTATGTGTAATTAAGCACATACCAAAATCCCCCATACTAAGATCTTGTCGTGTCCTCACGCAATGCCATAAGTAAACACTTTAGAAAACTAAGAATCTCAATCCCCCTCGACTAATTACCTCGAAAAGTAGCTAAGTGTTCATCAAGGGGAATTAAAGAATCAATAGCTTTGAAAAGCCCTGTTTTGACCATTTTTAAATATTTACACTTATTACCACACATATTTTTGTATTTTTCCTTTTTCTCATTTTTTTGTACTTTTTCTTTTTAAGCAACTAACTAGAATGTATGGACTTTCATTATTTTCATAACTTTAAGGGTCACGGAATAAGAAGCACTTTAATCCTAAAATGCCCAAAAGGATAAATTCATCGTCCCCGACTTTTCACTCGTCCCAAACCAAGCTCAAAAACGAAATCACCGTTAAATATAAGTTAAGATGCTAACACTACTCATACTTGTACCTTGTGAAACTTTTCGCTCCCGACAATTATTATATCTTAGGTGAATGTGCTAATTTCGAATTTCAACCATAGATCAAACGTTTTGCAAAATTTCTATGCGTCACGTTCCACCCAAAAAGTAATGAGTTTGAAGGCGAGATCATCCCATGTAGCGACTTTCGTCTCGGCACATCCTAACCTTGCGGCTAAGTGACCAGGCTTTTGACACCCCACAGAGACTAGTATCGGGACTCACAGACCTTTGGTTTCAAAACCCTTGGATTTCCCGTATATACATAAAATCACAACTTAAAATGTAATAGTCTTAGTTCAAAAGCATATTTAAATTTAAGAAAAAGAGATTTTCCCTATATTTATTAAATCACATACATAATACTTAATATAATTACACATCCTTTAAACTAATGAAATCCTTGACCTTTTAGAAGGCTGCAACATCGGTTGTGAGCCGGCAAGATGCAGCAAACTTTTATCAGTCTCGGATAAATACTTTGTGCCTTATTTAGAAGACTGAAACATCGGTTGTAAGCCGGCAAGATGCAGTAAACTTTTATTAGCCAACAGTTTTTTATTATTCTTGTTACCTCATTTTATTTTTTTATTTTTTTAAAATTTTTTTAACACTTCAGATTACCATGATATAGAGAAAATTTCTTTTTAGAAAATTTAAGTATAAATTTGAACTAAAATTATTGATATCGACTATACTTCAAAAATGTTGATTTAAGTTTAATTTTCGAAGACATCACATATTATTAGTCCGGTTAGAAGCTTATGGGAGAGAAAAGCCACAAACTATACTTATGAGCTCTTAATATTTCCAACTAATCCTTGTTTAGTATCTAACTCATAATTAACTCTATCATTTCTCGTTCTTCGAACATTTAAAATCTTTAATAAAAAGATCTGTGAATGCTTAGTCTACAAGTTAAGGGACAAGCTAGAGCTTAACACGCTCGATCGAGTCAAAATTTATTCTTATTCTACCCAGCAGGAAAGTCAACATTATGATAAAACACTTATTTTATTTTTGAAAATTTTTAAATTTTTTCATTTTTTTGGTATTTTGGTGGTAAAAACGGGATTACGTAAAAACAACGACTGCAGACACAATCAAATCGATATATCCCCCCATACTAGAATTGAACATTGTCCTCAATATTTTAAGAAGGGTCTCTACGTAAATCTAAAGCCGTTTATTAAGTATGCATAAAGATAAATGTTAGTCGATAAAATTAGGATATTGGATTCCCATAATTATGCAAAGGATTGAAGCTCGAGTGAATGGAGGACAAAACCACGAGAACGAGAGGCTTCAAAGTCTGGGGCAATCTTGGACATACAACACAAAACACAAAGCACATGAGAAGGAAGAGGCGAGCCTCCTCACAACACACTTATTCATTACTACTATATAAATATTTGGATAAGCATGGGTTGCCACCCACGAAGTGTTTTTTTTGTTAACCGAGTCTTGAGCCTGACTCGATCCCATACTTGAGCTTTCTCAAGGGGGGTAAAAATGGAGATGATGAACACCCAAATTAGGATTGTTCTCTCCATGAATCAACATCGGGCATTTTTGAAAAAGCTTGGATGTTTTAAAGCCCCGATGTGATGAAGAAGGAGGAGATTTCTCCTTTGAAGCAAGAACACTGTGATTGAAAACTTTGTTTTTATTTTCGGATGAAAATGGAAGTAAAGTATCAATCACGGGGGAAAAGTAGCAAGAAATATTGTGGATTCGACTTCACTGCATATCCCCGAATTGTAAATCTTATTTCTATCTCCGGAAGGAGAAGAAACATCAAGATCGGATCCCAGATCATTATGAGAATGAATGAAGTCGAAATCCATATGAAGAGTGGGATGGGTGGGCAAAATATTAGGCACATCAACAGGGATGTCTTCCACTACATCAATGGTTGAATCTCCCGAATATGGATAATCAACATGAAATGATTCGAACTCGGGAAGGGAGGTAGAATTATCGTCACCTTCCGAGTCGTAATCATCACTCTCAATACCCGGTGGTATTGAGTCATCCGGACCGAGAAATATATCGATCTCTTCCCTAAGAGAGTCACTATCCTCAACGGGGATAGGAAATGTGGGAAGAGACTCGATGATCGTATTTGGATTAGCATGAAAATCTTTCGGCGGACGGGGAGATGAATTATCGTATAGCAACCTCTCCAAAAGACTAATATATTCCTCGTGCTCTCTATTAACAATTCTTGGAGGAATTGTTATGAGTTCACCGGCGAACTCATCGAAGAGAGAATCAATCTTGGGAGAGGAAGCCATCAAAGTATCACGATTGAGTAATGATTCAAGAAGATAAGACTCGGTATCAAAACGATCATTTTTTGGAGTAGAATCGAGGTCTTCATTATGAATCGGATTAAACTCACTAGAAATGATTTCCTCGTCAAGATCAAAAAGAGGGTTCGAATAAGTTTTAAAACTTATTTCGTGAATAACCTCCTCATGACTTGACTCGTCATCAGTAAAGGTAGAATCGTTGAAGAGAGGATTGGAAAACGTTGAAAAATTTGTCGTTTGAGAATCATCACAATTGGGCACATCACACTCAGATTCATCCTCAGACTCACTTGGGTTTTGGACAAGGTTCTCAACACTAGACTTTATGAATTCGTCCGATTTCGTTTCCGGAATTATGTCAAGATGTTTGTCCACCATGATGAGAGAGTTCGTTTTTGGTTAATCGGGTGTGATTGCGGTAGTATACTCCTTGTCATCATCATCATCGTCGTAGCAAAAAGAATTGAAAAATCACAAAGGAGAGGCTACCTGCTCTAGTTGCTGAAGCTTTTTCTTTTTATTAATTTCAATACTCATTGCATTGAAATTTTCCTTAAGCTTATTAATCTTAATATTAATCTTCTCATCACGATAATCCTTAGTATTTATTAAAATTTTCATTTCATCTAAATACTGCTGCTTCAGATCCTCCATATCTTGGATACTCATTTCTTGAGGAGGTTGATGAATGACGGGAAACTGCGGGGGTTGGGATTGGTCAAAACCGAAAGAATTAGAATTATAGAAATTTTGGTTCAACGGTTGACACTGAAAAGTCGCATGAGGACCCCCGCAATTTTCACAACAAAGAATTTGTTGTTGAAAACTTGGTAAAGTTTGTGGGAACTCATCATAGTTTTGATTGTAGCACGGGTCCGGATTAGAGATAAACGGAACTTGAGGTGTATAATAGTGACCATAACGAGCATCGTTCTTGCAAAAATTCACACAAGATTGGTTGAGAGTGTGTGGGGGTGGTAAGAGAAACTTGGAGATTCGTTAAAAGAGTGCGGAGTAGAAATATCGATTGGATTTCCATCTCTATAAGTACAATTTGGACAAATTCCATCAATAAAATGACAACTGCACCGTTGGCACGTGCATGAATAACAATAAGAGTTATCCGTCGGTTGTCCACACCCCACACACTCATATTGGAAATAAGACTCCATGAGAATTAAATGGTTTAAGAGGGTTAGAAGAAAATGAGAATTAAATGATATAGAGGGCAACGAAGAATATTTTTGAAAAATACATAAGAAAGAAAAATATTTTTGGTAACCGATAATCAAACGAGTGTACGGTAGCTCTTTAGAAAACGCACAAAGAAGCGAAGGAGTGGGTAAGCGCGAAGCGTTTTAAAAACCTTCTCCTTTTGGGTCGAAGTTCATAGGATCGACCCTCCTTATACCTCTCTTATAGTTTGTAATCTAAAGGTGAGCCGAAATCACAAGTGACACAACGGTTGTTTTTGTTGGTTTTTTAATTTTTTTTTGGAATTTTTGATTACTTGATAATAGAAAAAATATTCACAAATAAAAATGATAACTTCAAGAGGAAGGGTCTTCAAACACTAATATTCAAACGAAACACGATAATCGTAACACACCTCCCCGGCAACGGCGCCAAAAATTGATTCAGTTTAAAACAATACCTTTACTATATATATATATATATAAATATAAATATAAATATATATAATATAAGAATTATCTCAAAATTATCAATGATAGTTAGATAAGAATTCCATAAGGCTTTTTAAAAGGAAATTTACTTTTGACCAAAGTGAAATCCCTAAAAAAACCTTCCCGGGTCGTTTCTCGACGAGGTGCGAATTTGAAAATCGAGGTAACGTTTGTAGAACAATGCTTGAATATCATAGATTTGATTTGGTTTTCTATTTCTACAAATAAAATGCACAAACAAGTAAAGGCACGCTAAAAACGAAAGCAAATAAGGCTAAAACACTAAAAACGATAACGGGATTCAAAACCCATTCTTTAAAAACCCAAATTCTAAAATTTTAACCCCACAAATGAAATTTTATTTTTTAACAGTCCTAAATGATTAATAAAAAATTTAGAAAAAAGAATTATATTTTTTTGACTTTTATTGAATTTATTATGAATTAAAAACAGTTTTAATGGAAAAAATTAATTAAAGATATTAAACTATTTTGGAAAATTCTGAAAAAATTATGAAAAGTACTTTGCACTATGCTAAACCTAAAAAAAATGAAACGGGGTCAACAACTTATTGAAATAAGCAGGAAATTAGCTAAAATGGGCTGAAAGCTTAAAAGGCCAAAATGTGTATAAAAGAAAGGTGGTGTGAGGTTATAACTGAAAAAGACCACAGGGTAATTGGTGTTGTGGTGTGTGTGTAAAGCTTGGGAATTGGGTTGAGGTCAGGGGTTCGAGCCTTACTCACCCTTGACTTCCATAATTCCTAAGTTTTTTATTTTTCAAAAATTTTGAAACAGCTTTTTAGATAAGCTAAAAATAAGGACTTTTTGTGAAATGACTTTATAAAAACCTAAAATAAGCTAGAAATAAGCTTCTAAAAGTGACAGACTTGGCTTTTAGCTAAAAGGCTAAGTGTTTGCCTTTTTTGAAGAACAAATAAGCAACAAGAGAGAAAACTAAGCTAAAACACATAAAGAGCTACACCTAATAAGCATTTACAAACAAAAATAAGCAAACAAGATAAGCAGAAAGGCATTTAAAAAGCTTGTTAAAATAGGCTACTAAACAAAACAGTAAATAAGGACTTAAAAGCTACTTATAAACTATGATTAAGACATAATAAGCAGTTGGAAATGAAAAAGCTAAGAGTAGATTATTACTAAACCTAAATAAGCACTAACAAACAAAAATGAGCCAAGAAAATAAGCTAGAAAGCTTTGAAAAACATATAAGATTTTTGGCTAAAACTGTTAGCCAAACAGCCATAGGGACATTTTCTAGCTTATTTTTAAGCTAGTGAATGGATCCTTATGGCTTAATGGCTTATGGACAATCCAAGCTTACCCTCTAAGCTACAATAATCAACAATTAAAAAGCATTTTGAAATTCAGATAAGCCATGAAAAATCCACATGAAAAGGCAGTTTCACTCAGTATGCTGAGTTTTTTTAAGTTTTTGTAAAAGACAAAAAGCAATCTGCAGGCCTATTTTTAAGCTAGTAAATAAGCTTTAAAAACTAAATTAAGCTAAAACATATTAAGCCCTATACCTAATGAACACTTAAGACTAAAAATAAGCTAATGAAATAAGCTGGAAAGCAATTGAAAAAGAGGTCAGTACATATTGACCATAATCAAATTCAAGTTCTAAAACCTAGTTTAACTAATCTAAATTTGCTATTAAAATGACTTTTTAAGTTTTAAAACTAAAAAAAACCACTTTGACAGATTTTGACTTGAAGCACAATTGACAATTGCACACTTGAACTTACTCTATTCCTACTGCATTTTAGACCTTAAACAAGTATGAAAACAACACTTACAAGTTCTTAACTAAAATCTAAACAAATAATCCATGATACCAAACTAGAAAAACTCAGATTCAAGCAATAGGTTCATCAATCCTTAAACTAGGAATTTAGACTTTAAAAACTTTTAAAAACTGACTTAAGGACTAAATCAAAGCATGGTGAAGTTAGCTTAGGGCTTGTTTCTTTTTTTCTTTGAATTAAGTGGTTTTTGTTAACATGTCTTATTTAGTCTCTTAATGGGTGGAGGGTGATTTTGGTGTGTCTATCTAATAAGATGATTTATGAGGTAGTAAAGAAAAAAGAAACACCCCCTTAATGACCCAAAACCATTTTAAACTCATTTAGACCCATTTTAAGTCTTAAACCAAACACTCCTTAAGGATCTAAAAAAACATTTTAAGCTTAAAACAGCTTAAGAAAACTTGTGAAAACCAAAAACAGTTTTAGCATATGGTATAATAAAGACATTTAAACAATTAGAACATAAAATTAAGCAATAAAAATAAGCAAACTAGATTAAGCAGTATTAAAGACTAAAATTGGTAGTTTTAATGAAAAGCTTAAGCAAAGAAGGTTAAAACATTAAGCAAGCATACATAAGCATTAAACAACATAAATAAGCATAAATAAGCAGACATAAGCAGTAATAAGCTTAAATAAGCAAATGAACAGTAAATAAGCTAAAAATGAAAATGAAGGTGCACCTTAGTCCTTTGCTTAAACAAGGACTCAAATAGCTTTTTCAAGATTAATCTACAAGCTCAGCTTATTAAATAAGCTATAAATACCCTTAAGCTCTTCCCTTGTAAGCTTATTATCCAAGTTAGCTTTTTGAGGTAATTTTTGAGTAAAAACTTAGTTAAGCTTTTGAAAAAGCTTAACTGAGTTAGACATGAGTAAGTGAGCTAATTAGCTTATGAAAATGGCTTTAGAACATAAATTAAGCTTAAATGCATTTAAGCAAAGACAGGATTAAAATTGACAGAATTTTAAAACTTAAAACTTGAATTTCATTAACACTTAAGAATTACATTGCTTTGAAAAGTAAAGTACAATTTAAAGTAAAGAAAAGCAGTGAATAAGACTGAAAAAAATAAAGCTACACTACTCCTAAATTACCTTTTTCAAAATAAAATAAGCTAAGTCTATTTATAGAAGAAGAACAGCTTCAATGTGTGCTTGTTGTGTGAGAGAGCTCAAAGCCTTCATCGCAACCATCAAAAAGTCTTGTTCACCAAGCAAAATCATCACAACCCTTCATCTCTTGTCCTTTTTTCTTGACGAATAGGATTATAGGGGATTGTCAAGATAGAAATAAAGTTTAGTGGAGTGGGGTTAAGTGGGGAGGGTGATGTTTTTGTCTGTGGTTGCAGGGGACGAGGTGAAAGAGACACATGAATATTGTCTTGGCGGGAAATGGTTTGGTTTGTTTAACTGGGTTTTGGATAACAGGTGTTAGCCTTGGTTTTGTTAAGTTGTTGCATCGTTAGTCCTTTTAGACTAACAATGTTAGTCCTTGAGGACTAACTATGTAAGGTGTAAAAGGGTAGTGGGATAACGAGGTTAAGTGTTAGGGGTATAGGGACTAACCATGTTAGTCCTTAAGGACTAACTGTGAAAAACCTTAAGGACTAACGGTGTAAAAGGTGTAAGGGTGTTATAGTTAAGTGTTGTTAGGCTTAATGTTGGGCTGGGTTAGTTATAACTTGGACTTTGGGCCTTTAGTAATATACAACCTCGTAAGACTCTTAGATAAAGTCTTAATGGGCTGACCCGACCCATTAAATAGGTGCGGGTTGGTCCATTTAAGATTTCTTCATTTTTTGGCTTCATCTTTGACTTTTGACTTTTTGGTTGACTTTGACTTTTCACGCTCTTTCCATTCCCGTGCTCAGTTTTGTCTGTTTTGGCTTGATTTTTGTCCTTTAGTGAATATCTGTTACACGCACAATCATAAATCACAAAACACACAAATACAATGTATTTTTGGTATATTTTGGTCATTTTAGACACGTTTTCCTAGGTAAATGGTATGTGTAATTAAGCACATACCAGGTATTTATAGAGGGTGTGTGAAAAGATTTTGATTATTTTAAAATTTTCATTTTTTTAGAAAAAGTAAAAATTATTTTGGGAACGCTTTTAATGCTATAACCTACTAGTTACACGATTCCATCTTTTACAGCTATAGTGTAGCTGTTCTGTTGTCTTTCATTTTTGTAGTCGTGACGTATGTATAACGGTTAAGAGACTTTTAATTAGACATGTTGGGAATAGATTGTGTGCATGGAAGTGAGCATTAAATGCTTGTTGGGGTTAATTGAGTGAAATTAGAAGTGGGGGCCCATGACTATTAAATGACAGTTAGATAAGAAATATGTGTTCCTTATTTAATGTGTTCAGTCACCAACCTAGGACATTAAGTAACTAAATACTTGGAGCATTTAGTTATTTCATTTAATGTGTCCCTCAGTGTCATGGGATTCATGTGGGTTTCAGGGAGATGGTTTCAGGAAGAAGAATATACACCATATTGAATATGATTTATCAGGGAGACTGATTAATCAATATTCAACATGCCTAATTCTGCTTTCAGTCTGGTGAAAGTAGGTTCATCCAAAGGTTTAGTGAAGATATCAGCTAGCTGATACTCAGTGGGGATGAAGTGTAATTCAATATCTCCTTTAAGGATGTGATCCCTGATGAAATGATATCTAATATCAATATGCTTGGTTCTTGAGTGAAGTACTAGATTGTTGGATATAGAAATGGCACTAGTGTTGTCACAAAAGATGGGTACCATCTTATAATGAATGTCATAGTCACTGAGTTAACTTTTCATCCATAGGATACTTGCACAACACCCAACAACAGCTACATATCCAGCTTTAGCTGAGGACATAGCCATTGACTGCTGTTTCTTGGCACTCTAACAAACCAATTTTCCACCAAGTATTTGGTAGGCACTTAAGGTGATTTTTCTATCTATATTTCAACCAGCATAGTCTGAGTCTAAATATTCTTTAAGATCAAAGCATGAACATTTTGGATAATCCAGAGCAAGGGTTAGAGTACCTTTCAAGCACTTGAGGATTCTTTTCCCAGCTATTAGATGTGATTCCTTTGGATTGGATTGATATCTTGTACATAGGACTGTAGAGAATTCGATATCAGGCCTTGTTGTAGTCAAGTACATCAGTGACTCAATCATTCCTCTGTATGAGGTCTCATTAACTGATTTGCCTGCCAAATCATGACCTAAGTTGTTTGGAGGAACCATGGGTGTTTTCACTAAGGAACTATCAAAAATTTCATATTTTTTGAGTAAGTTCCTGGTGTATTGTTCTTGACAAATTAAGATTCCTTTATCATCCTGCTTGATTTGCAATCCAAGGAAGTAGGTAAGTTCACCCATCATACTCATTTCAAATTTCTTTGTCATCAGTTTCTCAAACTGCTTACAACTTTATAACTTGTTGAGCAAAATATGATGTCATCTACATACACTTGAATAAGGAGAACTTCTCCTTTTGATTTATAGATAAACAAGGTGTTATCTATTCTTCCCCTGGCAAATTTATTTTGAATAAGGAAAGTAGAGAGAGTCTCACACCATGCCCTTGGTGCTTGTTTTAACCCATAAAGAGCTTTGTCAAGTTTATAAACATAGTCAGGGAACTCACTACTTTCCAAGCCAAGAGGCTGTTTGACATAAACTTCTTCTTTCAGTTTACCATTCAGGAAGGTACTTTTAATATCTATTTGGTAAATTTTAAAGTTCATGTATGTGGCAAACACAAGAAATATCCCGATGGCTTCCATTCTTGCCACTGGTGCAAAGGTTTCATCATAGTCAATTACTTCTTCCTGACTATACCCTTGTGCAACCAGTCTTGCTTTGTTCTTTGTTGTTGTGCCATGCTCATCTTTTTATTTCCTAAATACCCATTTGGAGCCTTTGGCTATTTTTCCATCAGGGAGAGGAACAAGAGTCCATACTTTGTTTCTATAGAACTAATTCAGTTCTTCCTGCATGGCATCAATCCATCTTGGGTGCTTCAGTGCCTCAGATACCTTTTTAGGCTCTATCTCAGAGAGAAAATCAGCAAATAGGCATTCACTTGCTAAGGCAGTTATAAGTTTGGCAGCCATGCTTCTTGTAAGCATGCCTTCACCAAGATTACCAATGATATTTACAAGTTCAATGTGTTGATCTCTTGACCATCTATCTTGAGGAACAGGATAAGAACTTGTAAAGGCCCAATTTGTGATGTGTGACAGACTAACATCAGGGATGAAAGGTTCAGTAATGGATCCTGAAACTTTAGTATTGTTCCCTAATGGTACATCAGTGGGTTGAGTGATCATTTGATCATTCTGAATATTTTGTTCATGTGTCCCTTCAGTGTTGATTGAATTAGGGGGACCTTTATCATCCTCAGTGTGAGGTATTTTAGGCTTATTAGGAGCAATTACTTCAAGGACATGATTTTCTTAGGTAATTTCAGTGAATGAACGTCCATATGGAATGATGTAGTATGAGACATTAGAATCTACTTGATATTGTCTAGATGGGTCATCCTCTTGAAATTCATCAGGAGGATATCTAGAGGAATCATCAATTCTTATCTCATCTACTGAGGTATTGGTAAACCTGATGGCTTCCATACTTTCATGAAATGTTACATGATAAGTCTCCTCTAGTTGTTGCCTTCTTGTGTTATAGACTCTGAAAGCCTTTGAGACAGAGGAATATCCTAAGAAATATCCATCATCAGCTTTAGCATCAAATTTGCCTAGATGATCCTTGTGGTTATGAATAAACACATGGCATCCAAATACATAAAAGTAACTAATATTAGGAATTCTTTCCTTGAATATTTCATAGGAAGTTTTATCATGTCTTTTGACAATAATTGATCTATTTTGAGTATAGCAGGCTATTCTGATCGCATCAGTCCAGAAGTTCTTAAAAAGTACTGCTCCATTCAACATAGTTCTAGTAGTGTCAATGAGAGTTTTGTTTTTCCTTTCAGCTACATCATTTTGTTCAAGTGTATAGGGAGAAGAGAAATTTTGAGAGATTCCTTTCTCATCACAGAAACTCTTAAACTTATGATTTCTAAACTCAGTCCCATTATCAATTTTGATTTGTTTGACCTTTACATCATTTTGGTTTTCTACCATCCTGATAAAAGACATAATTATTTTAGGTGCTTGACTCTTCTTCCTGAGGAAATATACCCATGTGTATCTTAAGTACTCATCAATAATGACTAGAGTATATTTCTCATGATTTATGGACATTGGACTTACTGGCCCAAACAAGTCCATATAAAGAAGATGTAAACACTTCCTAGTAGAGAATTTTTGTTTAGTTTTGAATGAAGCTCTATGGTGCTCTCCTTTTTCACATGTTGTGCAAGGTTTATCCTTTGAATAAACTAGGGAAGGAAGACCAAGAACTTTGTTTTGTTTGGAAAGTTTATTAATGTTCTTGAAATTGAGGTGTGATAGCCTTTTATGCCATAGTCAGTTTACACTTTCTAAGGCTTTGGCAAAGAAGCAGGCTCTATTTGGAGTCAGTGATGACATGTCAAGGACATATACATCATTTCTTCTAGGTGCTATAAGGACAATTTCTTTGTTAGCATTAAATATTGTTCCTTGCTTATCATCAAATTGTACAATATACTTAGCATCACAAAGTTGACTAATGCTAATTAGATTGTACTTAAGACTATTTACAAAGGCTACTTTTGTAAAAACTATACCCCCACAGTTTATTAAACCATATCCCTTAGTAATACAAGATGAGTTATCACCAAATACTACCTTAGGACATGGATGCTCTACATATTTATGCAGATAACTCTTGACACCAGTCATACTCCTTAAGCATCCACTGTCTAGGTACCAGATGGGCTCCCTGATGTGTCTCTGCATAAATAATAAACTTGGGTTAGTTTCTTTTGTGAACCCACTTTTTGGTGGGCTCCTTGGCCTTTGCAGCCTAAATTTTCTCACCTCTTTTGAAGTGATCAAATTCATTGTGGTCAGAGATGGAGTGTACAGTGCTTCCACATGTATTTCACTTTACCCTTATTGAGGACTAATTAGACTAAGAGGATTCAACTAGTACTCCTCCTCTAATTTGAATAACATGATTAGGTCCTGAGGTAGAGTGATCATAACTTCCACAGATTTCACACTCAGGGTAGTTTCTACAATCATCAGGTATATGATCATTAAAACTACAGTGTGTGCATGGTGGGAAAGGCTTTGCCTTTGCTTTCAGGATTTGCTTGGAAGAAGATGCATATTGATAAGGCTAAGCCTTGTAGTTCTCACTTCTTTTTAGTGAGGCAATATACATCTAATAATCTAAGGTCCTATGATCCTCCCTTTTGTATATCATGCAGTGGAGAATCATATAGAAATCATTAATTAAATGATTGGTATAGTGACAAAGTTCATACTTAAGTTGTGGCTTTTGAATAGGCTTGGGCCTGAGTGATTTTGATGAGCTAGTACTCTGAACTTTAGGTTTAGAGTCTTGACTTATTTTAGATGAATCAACTGATTTTGATGACTCGGCCTTTTGAATCTTAGAATTTGATTCTTGAGTCTTTTGGTCAGAGTTAACCTTTTCATCTATTAACATCTGAACAAGTTTAGTTAATTCATTTAATTTTGACTCTTGTTTAGTGTCTTTGACTTCAGTAGGAACTGAAGGCGTGGTTTGCTTAGATTCACTAACAGTGACAGTTCCTAAAACACTTTCGTTAGAAGAATCATGTGTTTCAGGCTTTGTGTGTTTCATGATACCTAAGCCTGGTCTCTTTTTTGGAGAGTGAGGTTAAAAGGTCAATGGCATTACCTTTGAGCTTGGTGAAGCTCCCTGAAGAATCTTTAGGGGAGGTAGTAGAGTAAGGAATTCAGCTTCAGGATTTTTGGATGATTCAGGGGTATTTGAAGTTTTAAGAGACTCATTGACAGCTTGACTTTTAGGGACTAGAATTCTTCCAGTATTAAAGTTTGTAAGTTTTCTGTTAGGATTAAGTCTCTTAACCCATTCTTTGGTTTTTGGAACCATTTCTTGGTCATATCCCATGAAAGCAAGAATGAAAAGATTTTCATTTTCATTCTTTTTAGATGATGAATCAGTGAGTAATTCACCACCAAGAACTTTCTTCTTTTGGTGAGGAATTTGCTCATTGATGCATTGACTAACCTTTTTTGAGCTAGTTAGCCATTTTTCATTGATCTTTTTCTCCTTTTTGAGTTGTTCTTGAAGAGCATGATTTAACTTTATAAGTTTAGTGTTTTGAATTTGAAAAGTAACAGCATCAAGCTTGGCTTGTTTTAAGATTAGCAATTCATCTCTACACTTATTTAATTCAAAAACCAATTAAGGTTTTTCATCATGGTATTAAACGATCTGACTGAGTTGTTGGGTTTACGATTTAAAGTGCCTTAGCTCCTCAAACGTTTACTGAATGACCTCTGAATTATGATGGCCCGAACGGTGATACAATAATTCCAAACTCTCTAATCAAACTCATAACAATCTTAAACTATTAAAACCAAAGTTCTAGAGTACAATCTTCTTAAGACTTGACATATTTACTCAGGTTGCGTGACGTGGTTGTTTACTATCATCTTGCTGTATTAACCTTCCTTGTTAAGATTATGATAAAGTCGTCAGCTTTCATTTTGGAATATTTATTACAACCACCTATCAGGTGAAGTTCATAACCTCGCCTTTACTTATTTACAAAATTTTTATAAACCCCGAGGGGGTTACATGCTTGATTACAAACTCCTTTTACATACTAATTATTTTTATAACCATGTGATTACTTTTCAAAACTTGTTAAGTTTCATAACCTCGCCTTTACTTATTTACATGTTTTATAAACCCGTGAGGGGGATACATGCTTATTACAAACTCTTTTACATACTCATTTATTTTATAACAATGTGATTACTTTTCAAAGACATTGTGAAGTTCATAACCTCGCCTTTACTTATTTACATGTTTTATAAACCCGCGAGGGGGATACATGCTTGTTTACAAACTCTTTTACATACTCATTTATTTTATAACAATGTGATTACTTTTCAAAGACTTTGTGAAGTTCATAACCTCGCCTTTACTTATTTACATGTTTTATAAACCCGCGAGGGGGATACATGCTTGTTACAAACTCTTTTACATACTCGTTTATCTTATAACAATGTATATTTACTATTTAAAGACTTAATGATTTCCATAACCACACATTCATTCTTTTAAATACTTTATAACCTTAATAACCTGCAATAAACCATGAATACACTGTTTTTCTAAACTATATGCTATCCTGATATATTATTGCCTAAGTACATGGAAATATCTCTTTGGGTAGTATCTCCCAATATCTCTTTGGGTAATATCTCCCAATATCTCTTTGGGTAGTATCTCCCAATATCTCTTTGGGTAATATCTCCCAACATCTCTTTGGATAATAGCTCCTAGTATCTCTTTTGATAGTGACTCCTAGTATGTCTCGGGTAGAGGCTTCCGATTCTATTAAGTTTATATACGTGATTCATGAGTTTAGATCAATAATATTTGTCTTCATGAAATAAAATTCTCCATGATAATAATGTTCTCCATGATAATAATGTTCTCCATGATAAATAATGTTCTCCATGATAATTATCCCTGCAATGCGAATATTTCCATTATGATAACTTGTATTCAACTATTACATTTCAAACCTATGAATTTCACTCAACCTTTGTGTTGACCCTTTTTATGCATGTTTATCCCAAGTAATTGAGCAACTTATGGCATGGAGTGGCATGGACTTGAAGATGGCTAAAACTTGTTATCATTCACATTTTATGTTTCTAGATTTTTGGAGAACCATATGCCTTTTGTAAAACTATGATTTTAACTGATTGATAACGCTCTTTTAAAAACGTCTCTTTTGAGTCGTTTTCTATGATTGTGTCTGTGATTCATGAAGTAATACCCCAGATTAAGCTTCTTAGCTAGTATGTCAAAATGGGGTGTTACCAGGATTGGTATCATAGTCACGTTATAAAGAACAAGGGTAAAACCTTAACTATAACTACCTTTTCTTTTGCCATCAATGTCCTCCGTGCCACTACATTTCCTGAATTGTGAAGATGCCACTACTTTTTCCGAATAGTATGTAAAAATACATAACTATTATACTATTATATAAGTAACTTATGTTATTTACTACTGGGTTGTTACAGTCATATCTTCGTCCCATTATTCTACTATCGTCCCTTCTGATTCTGATATTAATGATGCTATTCTACCACCCCAAGTTATTATTGCTCTACCAGCTGTTTTACCACCATCTCCAGTATTATCACTATCACCAATGTTCGATTCTTGAGATTTCTTTCCTTCCAAAAAGATTTCAACACCTAAAGACACTGAAACACCTATATCTCCATCTTCATCAGTAGGATCTTCATCACCGGTTAGGTCAACTACACCACCACCAGACTATTTCTTTGATAAATCTATCTTCGCAAAGTTAGATAACTTATTATGGATCATACGGCGACCAATGGGAAGTAAACCAGTCCTCGAGAAACCTGATGAGTCAGATACTTGTTATAAGGTTCATCTCTAGAAATAATCATTGAGGATATCCAGAGTCTTCTAAACAAGATCCAAGAACTAAAAAACGATAAGGGAAAACAACCAGACTAGATTTATGTCATTTTATAGAATCCAACCACTAAATATATGAATAATGACACTTGTCAAAATTTGCTATGTAAATAATATAGACAAGTTATTTATACAGTGGTGATTCCATTATACCTCATTGTTTCATGATACCAATTTTGTATTTTTCTAACCTATATCCTGTAATATGATGACTCATATCTTTATACGGGATTACTATAATTCTTTTACTATCCGATTTTCTCAAACCTTTGTACCTAGAAACACTAAGCCTTCTATTAAATCACTCATTCCATGATCTCTATATCTTAAAATTTTCCGTTATATCCTGTAACGTAATAACAAGGAAACACACAAGAATCTATACAATGTCAAATGATTTCAATACCACTAGGTATGAAAGTTTTGATAAAGACTTGTGATAGCATTCTTATTCGAGTAGACTTTAAAAGTTACATAGGATAATAACGATTCTTACGTCATAGGCCAGCGAAGCGGGTAGGCCCAACCCCACAGGTTCCATAAATCGAAGTATTCCATCCACCCAGGTTCTGACAAGATATATCAGGATTTGGAGAAATTCTATTGGCTGTCATCAAGAGGTTGAATCTTGAAAAATAAGTAGGACCATTGAAAGGAGGAAATTATAATTAGGTGGCGTAACATAATATAAAATGCCATCACAACACGTGGACTTGTGACCTTGATTAGCCTAACATAAAGATCAAATTCATGCCTAGTACCTATATCTATTCCCAAACAATACCACTACAACTTTCAACTAAATCTTGGGACGAGATTTCTTTAAGGAGTGGAGACTATAACAACCCGCAATTTTCATCAATGTAATTTCCACTATGATATATATAAGGAACATTTTCATAGGAAATTTTTTGCTTTATTTCATGCCAACTATGTATCAAAGCAAGTAGACGAGCTCTCACAACAACCTATGCCTATTTCTATCCATGTTTACATCATGTAAACATCATAACATGTCAAGTCAATAATCTATTATCCTCTATAACATGTACGTTATCTATTTAATAAAGTTTTCACGACGATAATACCAAATGAACTTTAACCGTTAACGTTTATGCCTAAACCATAATTTTGTGTAATATACACATTCAAAGTAAATGTACAAGTGATATAACATCTCATTTGAATATGAATTCCCTCCAAAATAAGGTACAAGTCTTTAAAGCATAATGTACAAGTTATTAATGCATGATATTCAAAATAGTCATTTTACCTTCGTTTTCCTAAGGAAACTTGTACAACCCATTAAGTACAAGTTAAGAGCAAGCAATGCACTTCATTTACAATCCATATTCCATCATTATAACATCATTATACACGAAATGCAATCCAAAAACCCTAGTTCAAACCCTAATCCAACACGTGACCCGTTTACTCATTTCTACCCATTTTCAACTCGAATCCCTAATCAAATATTATTATAAACTCTTAATATAAGCTTTACAATCCTTAATCCACCTTTACAAATCAAGTGTACTCAAAAAATAACCAAGAAAACCCTATCCGCGCCCTATTCGAACCCGCGACCCACTCTAGCCTATTTTGACCCATTTTTCATGCAACCATGTGATCAAACACCTTGATGACTAAGCTCCTTCCATCCCAAGCTGCTTAAAAACACCTCTCCTAAATATCTAGGTCCCTTCATGGTTGCTAAAGCTCCACATCCTTCCTTTTTTGCTCCAGAGCAACCCACGGCTGAACCAAGGGACACAACACCTCTTTAAAACTTTGCCAACACATCTATAGCCCTCAAACTCAGTCCCTAGCTAATCCTAATCATCCCCCACCTGTCCTTAACTTGGTTGCTAAGTTTCTTGGGCACCAAGGGGGTTTTTACCCTATAAAAACCCATGAACACCCCTTCATTCAATCACACAAACACCTCTTCTTCTATAAAGCCAGTCAATGGCAACAAGCAAATCTCCGATCAAGAAGTCACAAGAACCCCAAAATAAAATCAAGTGAAGTAATTGAAGCCTCGAAAAGCCCCAAAACGCGACCCTCAATCTTAGGCGTACGAAGCAATTCGACCCATTTCGACCCATTCTTGATCTTTAAAGCTCAAACCCAGGTTCTATGATCTTCATACCTGCTCTTACACTCATATAATGTTCATATGATCATGCATGAACTCTTGTTAAAGTTATATAACTCAAAACTATGCGTTTTTCCATTTTGATCCAAAACCAAACCCATAAACCCTAATTCTATGTTTTTCTTTAATCTAAATGTTATAATGGTTAAATGTTGTTATAATCTATCTTAACTAATGTTAATTTAACAACTTTATTGATTCTTGAAAGAATTTGAATTAAAAACCTACGCGTTTTCGTTATAAAACCCTAATTCAACCCGTTTTGATTTCTAGCTTAACGAATCGTTAATCTAAACTTTTGTTACGTTAAAACATCTTATTTTAGCTTATATTAATAAGCTATAACCTGCAAATATTATTTAGAGTCTTAAAGTAAGCTTGCATGATATTTGACTTGTTTTGTAAATATTTTCCATGCAAGGGGTATATATCGTAACTTTCTAAAACTTATAACTAAAGGGACTAAAAATGTCATTTTATCAAAATTATAACTATAAGGGTCTATTATGTCACTTTCCAAAATACAAGGTTTACTTTGTACATCTTTTAAACTAGAAGGACCAAACTTGTAAAAGTGAAAACTCCAAGGGTATATTTTGCCATTTTTCATTCTTAAGGGTCTAAAATGTAACATTTTGAAAAAAAAATGTAAAAATGTGTTCAAAACCTTATAAGACATAACTTTAATTAACGCTTGATGTGCTTATCATTTCCAGTTATTGAGTAAAACGCTTAAAACCGATTATGTTATAACTATTATAAAATTCATCATCGATGTGCTTTTAAAAATCCTATCCCGAATCTATATAGTACCACAATAATAG
This sequence comes from Tanacetum coccineum, assembly GCA_026074375.1. Classification (NCBI taxonomy): domain Eukaryota; kingdom Viridiplantae; phylum Streptophyta; class Magnoliopsida; order Asterales; family Asteraceae; genus Tanacetum; species Tanacetum coccineum. The sequence goes on along the minus strand of BQNB010071241.1, from coordinate 7,907 downwards.
GGAACTTCATACTATGTGGTTTTATCTTGGTATTACGTTCTGACTGAGTTGTTGGGTTTACGATTTAAAGTGCCCTAGCTCCTCAAACGTTTACTGAATGACCTCTGAATTATGATGACCCGAACGGTGATACAATAATTCCAGACTCTCCAATCAAACTCATAACAATATTAAACTATTAAAACAAAGTTCTAGAGTACAATCTTCCTAAGACTTGACATATTTACTCAGGTTGCGTAACGTGGCTGTTTACTATCATTTTGACTATATCAACCTTCCCTGTTAAGATTGCGATAAGGTCATCAGCTTTCATTTTGGAATATTTATTACAACTACCTATCAGGTGAAGTTCATAACCTCGCCTTTACTTATTTACATGTTTTATAAACCCGCGAGGGGGATACATGCTTGTTCACAAACTCTTTTACATACTTGTTTATTTTATAACAATGTGATTACTTTTCAAAGACTTAGTGAAGTTCATAGCCTCGCTTTTACTTATTTACATGCTTTATAAACCCGCGAGGGGGATACATGCTCAATTGTTTTTAATATACACAAGTACTTAAAACCGATATTGTGAGTTCATAGCCTCGCTTTTCAATCTCTTTAATGTTTTATAAACCCGCGAGGGGGATACATGCTTATTTACAAACTCTTTTACATACTCGTTTATCTTATAACAATGTGATTACTTTTCAAAGACTTAATGAGTTCATAACCTCACATTTCAATCTTTTGAATACTTTATAAACCCGTATAAACCATGAATGCAAGTGTTTTCTGTATGCTATCCAGATATATTATTGCCTAAGTAGCTTCCAGTGCCATTATTTCCATATCATGAACCATTAATTGCTTACGAGTGAGCGCGAATATTGTGAATAGATCTATTGGGGTAACCTGACTCCCGTTGATATACCCATTCATAGGGTAGCCAAACGCACTATATTTGACCTAATAGGTAACCTTGGCAAGTTACCTTTTCCACGGGGACATTTGTTCCTCAACCAATGTCACTACGGTGATTTTCCCTGTTAACGTATTGGTGTCATGAGCTTAGATGCAATAATAATGTTACCATTTTTCCATGATAATTGTATTCGTTGCAATTATTACCATTATGATGACTTGCATTCAACTATTCTCCATAATAATGATGTTCTCCATGATAATGTTGTTTTCTATAATAATACTATTTTTCATAATAATTGTGCTCGTGCAAATGGTACACTATAATTTGTATTCAAACTATTTATCATAAACCTATGAATTTCACTCAACCATTGTGTTGATCCTTTTTAGCATGTTTATCTCAGGTAATTGAGCAACTTATGGCATGGAGTGGCATGGACGTGAAGATGGCTAAAACCTGTTATCATTTATATTTTATGTTTCTAGATTTTGGGACCTGCCTTTGTAAAACTCTGATTTTAAATGAATGATAACGTATCTTTTAAAAACGTTTCTTTTGAGTCGTTTTCTATGATTGTGTCTGTGGTTCATGAAGTAATACCACAGATTAGCTTCCGCTGCTATATTTATCAAAATGGAGGTGTTACAGCTTATCATGTAAAATTATTAAAAAGGACAATTTTTATTCATTAATTTTATTGATTAATCAAAAAATTTAAACTGAATATACAACTTTTGTTTTTAAAGTAAACTCAAGATACTAATAAAATAAGAGATTGTAATAATTTATAAGTTTAACAATCATTTAATAATCTATAACAACGCATAGGGTCATTGTATATTATTAATTGTTTTTAAGATCCATAACCCTTGTTACCTACTCACCACCCAACTACCTCACCTAATCTCTCTTCCTCAAAACTACAAACATAAAATCCATCGCCATCATTAGACCTCACATCCATTTATTACTGCCTTCTGTTACTATTATTTTTTATGCCCATAGTCCATGTCCTTTAATAAAATCTATCGGTATGAGTGGTGATGAATGGTAATTATATATACTCTAAAATAAAATCGGTAATTTTTTTTTAGGTTTAAAAACATAGGCAGGTGGAACCACGCGGGTTTTTGCATGGTTAAATTCACCATCTTATTCATGATCCTCGGCATCCCAGTCATGAATAGTAGATGAGCATATCCGAGATTAACATGCCATTGATCAAAATCAATGAATCTCAAAAGAACTAGGAATTTCATAGAGAATGAAATTGACAAAGACATTGTCTACCTAAAATAAATTCGTGATGTGATTACGGCAACCCTCTTCATAAACGAATCTAAAATATGGATCCTAGCCTTAATTTAAAATTGGGTAATTAATTAAGGTATATTCATGCTAACTAAAACTGTTTTATCTTATAGATGTCTACTGAAAATGGTGTCAATCCTCCCGCTCCCAATCCCGCACATAACTCAAACTTCTCATTACTCTCAGTTCTTGGGAGGGAAAGACTCACCGGTCCTAACTATATGGACTGGATGCGAAACCTTAGGTTCACCCTAAGGTACGAGAACAAAGAGTATGTTCTCGATGAGCAAATTCCCACAATCGATGATGATTCAACCCAAGAAGAGATTGAAGCTCACCAAAAGCACTATGATGATGCAAACAAAGTGTCATGCATCATGGCATCTTCCATGAGCCCTGAACTGCAAAAGACTTTTGAGAACACTTGGGCTTATGAAATGAACCAACAGCTCAAAGAAATGTTTCAGGCAAAGGCAAGCAAGGAACGCCTTGATGTTGTTAAATCCCTCATGGCTTGCAAACCAAAACCTGGAGCCTCTATTTGTGCTTTCATCTTAGAGATGAAAGGGTACTTTGACAGGTTGGAATTTTGCTGAACATGGTGTTCGATGTTGAGCTTTCTATCAACATAATCATATCTGGTTTGCCAGCTGATTACAATCAGTTTGTGCTCTCGTATCAAATGAACGAGAAAGAGAGCTCAATAATGGAACTTCATAGCTTGTTGCAAACCGCTAATCAAGGGATCAAGAAAAGTGATGTGCCCTTTACTTTAGCAGCTCCTGTGTTGACTGTTGGTCACAATGCAAAGAAAAGAAAGACTCCTCGTTCTAACTGGAAAGGAAAGGTCGCACAAGGAAAGTCCGATCGTGGGTCTAAGAGAAAGGTTGAATCTGAGATTACACCTACAGGTGATCCAAAGGAAGCAGTGCGCTTCTACTGCAACACAAAGGGGCACTGAAAGCGTAGCTGCCCGAAGTACTTGAAGGACCTCAAAGACGAAAAAGGCGAAAAGGTGGTCACTCAGGTATGTTCATGATCGAACTCACAATATGACAACTTTGGATTCGTGGGTCCTGTATACAGGGTGTGGTACTCACATTTGCACTGTTTTACAAGGTCTAAAGGAAAGTATGAGGTTGAAGCATGGAGAGCTCAACTTAGTCATGGGAAATAGGAATATCACACATGTAACAAGGATTGGAAAGTACGAGCTCATGTTGAAGTCTGAAGTTAAGATAGATTTAAATAATTGATGTTATTCGTTACAAAAAACAAGAAACATTATTTCATTTCATGCTTTGTTTAAGGATGGTTATAAATTTTCATTTGATAATGAGAATGAAGATATTTTGGTTTATTCAAATGGTGGTTTTATGTTTAAAGCTTCTCCTTGCAAAGACATATATGAAACTGTTGAATGTATTAGTAATAATGGCAATGTGATTTTAAATGTTGGTTCGTCTAATGAGCTTGATAAATCCAAATTGTGGCATTCCGTCTTGGGCACGTAAACAAGAAACGCATCGCCCAACTCCAAAAGGATGGAGTGTTGGAATCATTCGACTTCAAATTGGATGATGTATGCGAGTCTTGCTTATTGGGCAAGATGACTAAATCACCATTCACAGGGATCGCGTGAAAGAGGTGAAGGATTATTGGACTTAGTACACACAGATGTGTGTGGACCATTCCGATCTGCCACAAAAGATAGGAAACGCTACTACGTTACGTTTACTGATGATTTCAGTAGATATGGATATGTTTATCTGATTAAACATAAGTTGGATACCTTTGAAGTATTCAAAAGGTATCAAAACGAGGTAGAGAACCAACTGGGCAGAAAGATAAAGGTACTCCGATCCAATAGGGGAGGAGAATACCCTAGTATTGAATTTTTCGATCATTTTAAAAACTATGGTATACTTTCACAATTAACTCCTCCTAGAACACCAAAACTAAATAGAATTACTGAGAGGAGAAATAGAACCCTGTTAGACATGGTTTGATCTATGATGAGTCGAGCAACACTTCCAATAAGCTTCTGAAGTTACGCATTAGAGACAGCCGCCCATATCTTAAATCTTGTACCTACTAAGAAGGTTTCGAAGACACCTTTTGAGATATGGAAGGTAAAATGTCATTTTCTATCAAAATCTAGGGTTGTGAGGTTTAAGTTAGACGAGAAGCTCAGGACAAACTAGAAGCCAGATCTAAAAAGTATCTTTTCGTCAGTTATCCAGAAGAGTCATTTGGATTTTTGTTTTACAAACCCAAGGATAATGTGGTATTTGTAGCTCGAAGAGGAGTGTTCCTTGAGAGAGAAATGATATCTAAAGAGGACAGTAGGAGTAAGATAGACCTTAAATAAATTCAAGAGTCTACTGATGAAGAACCTATAGTGAACACTGACACTCAACCAGAGGTGGTGACACCTGTTAAGCCTGATGATATATCCTTACCCATTCGCAGAACAAGTGGTAGAGTCAGCAAGCCTCCTCAGTTCTACTATGGTTTCCATATTGAAGAGGATAATTAGTGATAGTACACTAAGTGAATTGGATGAGCCTGCTAACTACAAGGAAGCGATGGCAAGCCCTGAGGCTGCTAAGTGGAAGGAACCTATAAAAGGCAAGATTCAGTCTATGCATGACAACCAAGTTTAGAATTTGGTTGACACTACACTCGGTCTTTAGACGGTGGGATGTAAGTGGATCTTCAAGAAGAAGACAGACATGGATGGGAATGTACACACGTATAAAGTTAGGTTGGTAGCGAAGGGTTATACTCAAACCCACAGAATTGATTATGAGGAAACCTTCTCACCAGTAGCTAAAATAAAGTGAATTAGGATAATGCTTGCCATAGCTGCGTTCATGATTATAAAATATGGCAGATGGATGTCAAGACCACCTTCTTTAACGAAAAACTGACAGAGGATGTGTTTATGGCACAATCAGAAGGTTTTGAAAATGAAAAATATCCTAAAAGAGTGTGCAAGCTTCAAAAGGCCATTTATGGACTCTCGTAGCTAGAATCTCTGCTTCCATGAGAAAGTCACACAGTTTGGATTTTCTAGAAGCGAAGATGAGTCCTGTATATATGTCAAAGTCAGTGGGAGTGTTGTAGTCTTCCTGGTATTATATGTGGATGATATACTACTCATAGGAAACGATATCCCAATGTTACAAAGTGTAAAAGACTGGTTGGGGAAATGTTTTGCTATGAAAGATTTGGGAGATGCAACATATATTCTTGGTATAAAGATTTACAGAGATAGGTCAAAACGTCTTATAGGACTTAGTCAGGACACGTACTTAGATAAAATTTTGAAAAGATTCAAAATAGAGAATTCTAAGAAAGGGAATCTACCCTTACATCATGGCATAAAGATTAGTAAGGATCTATGTCCGAAAACTAATGAAGAACTGGACAAAATGAGTCGAGTCCCATATGCTTCGGCTGTAGGATCGATCATGTATGCCATGACGTGTACAAGGCCTGATGTCTCCTTTGCTTTGAGCATGGTGAGTCGACATCAGCAGAATCCTGGTGAAGGTCATTGGACAGCTGTAAAGAATATTCTTAAGTATTTAAGAAATACTAAAGACAGGTTCTTAGTTTATGGTGGAGAAGAAGAACTCAGAGTGACTGGTTATTGTGATGCAAGTTGGCAAACAGATAAAGATGATAGTCGTTCACAGTCTGGTTGGGTATTCTTGCTGAATGGGGGAGCGGTGACATGGAAAAGTTCAAAGCAAGATACAGTGGCAGACTCCACATGCGAGTCCGAGTATATTGCAGCTTGTGAGGCTTCAAAGGAAGCTATCTGGATGAAGAATTTCATTGGAGATCTTGGAGTTGTTCCAACAGTACAAGACCCCATTGAAATATTCTGTGATAATGAGAGTGTAGTCGCCTTGACTAAAGAACCCAAGGATCACGGAAAGTCAAAGCATATTGAAAGAAAATACCATTTTGTTCGAAGCAAAGTAGAAGAAGGACACGTGATTGTGAAGCACATACGATCAGAGGATAATCCAGCTGATCCATTCACAAAGGCATTGGCTAAGTCCAGACACGATGAACATGCTAGGAGCATAGGATTAAAAGATAATATAAAGTTTTAGTTGTTAGTTTGAATTTGAAACATTATAAACAATGATTGATATTGTAATGGATTTGGTGATTAAATAACGAAGATTTGTTTATTTGCATGTATGCTACCATTTACTATTGTTTATCATTGTGTTTTATTTTTGCATGTTTAGAATCCACTTCCTGATTACTTAGTTTATTCAAACCTCCTTAGTCGTTCATACTACAGGAAGTAAGTAATGATTTAAGACTATCATGGAGTGTTAGTAGATTGTCTATAAAGATTAGACATAGCATAGAGATTGCTGCAACACTCATGAGTACTTAATGGGAATTAAGTATAGGAGAAACCCGCACTTAGAGAGATCACTTCATGGATTAATATCACGAGTAATTCCAAGATAATAATATCCTCTATTATTAAAATGGAGATACATCGAGTTTCTAGTTTTTCAAGTCTGTTATACTTTAGTTTATTCAAATGCTGCGCGTAAATGCTAGTTTTAAAGGATATGCTAAGTATGACATGATGAGTTGACTAGTTCTATGTATTCAAAGTTTATTTGTTCCTTTTTCCTAAATGGGAAAGCGATATCCATGGGCCCCTCGATGATTAGATGTTGACTTAAATGTGCTAGGTCTGTCCGGGACTAAATAGATGTGTTCAATTCAATAGTCTCATATAGTCAAATAATTAGAAATTGGGAAACATAATGTTGAACCTAAAGATTGATTAAAATCCATGTCTCAAGTTCATACGATATCAGTAGAACAAAGGAATTGTTGATCACTTAACTAAGGGCTGTCTCTAAGATATGATTCAGAGTTCGACAGTTGCATTGGATGGCACTCTTTACTTAGTTAATCAGGATAGACTTAGACCAATTATATATGATGACTTGTCTAAGTAGGAGACTGTTGGATTTAGTGTCTAAGTTCATAACTAATTGGTAAGACTGTCATTAAAAGTAGAGTCCTTTTTGGGTTGCCCTCAGTGAAGCGTTAAGAGAAATAATAAAGGAGAGATAATGTTAATTAGAATTAATATTATATGTATAATTAATTAGTTTATTAATTTATTAATAGTTGGTAAATTAATTAGAAGCTAATTATAAAGAAGCATGGGCTGAATATGAACTAATACAAGGTGTGTTAAGTTGAACGGGCCGAGAAGACACATAAGGGACCTATGGGACGTTTTTAGGGGAATCCCAAATCCCTCCAAAGAGCTATTCCAAGTCTCTTCCTCTCCATATAAAAAGAGAGGCATGCCAAGGCTTTATTTGCTTATTCTCTCTTTCTCATTCCTACTCCTTGTAAGAGTCAACTCGTGTAACAAGACCTTAGGAGTTCGAATCTCTTTTCTCTTTGGTTCGTGGGTGTGAGCTATTAGAGGTACTCTCTTTTGAGTGCTTGCCTCCAAGTTCGACCAAGGTGGTCTATGTGTGAGAAATCTGATTTTCTCAAAGGTTAGTATTTATTTATTTATTTATTTATTTTAAGTTGCTTTTATTTATTAGGTTGAGATCCTTTAGGGTTTTGTTTCCTTCTTGCCTTAGATTAATTGTTGTTTCCGCTTTAT
>BQNB010071240.1:21322-32833 GCA_026074375.1 Tanacetum coccineum | reverse complement strand
AAAAAAAAGGGAACGAAGGAAGTTATGGGTGAGCAAGGCTCGAACCCATGACCTCAACCTGATTCAACCGTTTATACACCTCAACACACACACCTCATACCAACTGCGCCCTTGGGACTTTTACGTCCAAGGGTGCACACTCATTTGTTTTAACACCTTTTTGAGCTCTTAAATTAATAAGCACTTCGAGTGCTTATCGAATTTTTTCAGGCCTATACGTTTAAGCTTTTTCATAAATAGTATTTTTCTTGTGTTATTTATTAGATAAGCAATTTTTAGTATTTTTCTTAAATTTTTAATTCCTAGTTTTGTATTTTTAATCATTTATTTTTTGTTAAAAACTTTAAAAACTCATAAAAATAGAAAAATAATCAAAAAAATAATTTTCTTTTTCTGAAAATTTTCTTTTAACATAATTTAGGTTTAGAAATTAAATTTGTTTCTGTAGGACTTAAATTTAGTATACTTGTTTAAATGTCACGTTTCATTAAATTCACGTTATTATTTTCCGTGTTTAATTTTTAATTGCCTTATATGTTACGTGCTTTACATGTTTTATTCGTTTGTATTAGTAGTTATAAAAACCAATTCAAAAATCTTTGTAAACCATTCAAAACACGTGATCAAGAACTAAACCGATTCTCAATTCACGCTTCGTCGAGGAAAAAACGACCCGGGAGGTTTTTGACACAACTTTGGTTAAAAGTTTGTTTCTTAAATCTGACAGAAAATACTTATTATACTATAATTGTTACATCCTTATATACTTATATTATATATAGTGTGTTTGGAATGTGATCAGAAGGTTACAAGCTCAAAGATTTGAAGTCAAAAGGGTTTGATTCTATTCAAGAGATGTTTGACAGAGCATTCAAAAGGGTAAATACATTTGAAGACTTTAGAACAAAGTTGGTGGAAGGCAAAGAAAAGAGAGTAAGAACAGAGCTGATACAAGAGAATGTAAAGAAGCAAAATGTGGATGATGACAAAGAAAAAACAAAGCTTAAACAGTGTATGGAAATCATTCCAGATGAAGAAGAGGTAACAATTGAAGCAAAATGTGGATGATGACAAAGAAAAAACAAAGCAAGAAAGAAAAGCTATTATCATATAACAAGAGCTGATGGAAAGTCTCAAATGTACAGGATCTTTAGTCAAAAGATTAAAAGTTTTGACAGGGAAGATTTGGAAGATTTGTACAAGTTGTTAAAAGCTAGATATGGATTAACAAGACCAGTGGAAAGCATGGATTATCTATTATGGAATGATATGAAAATAATGTTTGAACCACATGTAGAAGATGAAGTATGGAAGCTGCAAAATGGATACAAAGTGTTGGAATGGAAGCTGTATGACTCATATATAGTACATTTCTTGAGGATGCAGTCTATGTAGATTTACATGTTGATAGAGAAGAAGTATCTTTATACACCACCTACACTTTCAATGTAGTTAGAAAAGAAGCTTCAAATTGATTATGAAAGTGAAATGGCTTATTAGCTGTGTAAATTGATCATAAAACAGCTTAAGAAGTAAAGAAGTGTTTGGAAGCATCCTCCTGGTGTTGATGAACCTTAAATGGAGAAACTTGATGATTTTGAAGAAGACTATCAAGTTTAGGGGATGATTGTTGGGATTAAAAGTCTTCTTGATGCTGTTGGAATTACTACTACTCAAGTTTTTGTTAATGCTGCTCAAACAAAGTTAGTGCTGCTCATGAACTTCAAAGAAAATATACTAAGTAGTTACTACTACTGGTACAAAAGTTAATGCTTCTAGTGAAAGTTACTACTGCTAGTACAAAGACTGCTTGAAGTTAATGCTGCTGAAGAGTTACTACTGCTCAAGAAAATATTTTAAGTAGTTAGTACTGCTAGTATTAAGTTAGTACTGCTAGTGTTAAGTTAGTACTGCCAGTGTAAGTTAGTACTGTTTGTTAGTACTACTTACTTGCTATGTATTAGTTATTTATAGAAAAGATTTTATATACTTAGGAAAGTATTCTAAGCTGATAATCAACTTTTTAGGGTTAATTATATCAAATATATAGTATAGTATTACCGGAAGTATCGGTTTCTCACTCCGTTACCCACAAAGTTTAAAACCGGACCCGGGTCGTTTATCCTCGACGAGGCGTGAAATTGACGGTTACGTTATTGGTTTGACTCTTGGATGCTTGAATAATCAAAGATATAATGGGTTTTCTAAAACTACGGGAAATTAATGCAATTTATACTAAGGAAAAGCTAAGTCTACGGGAAAAACAATAAAAAGGCACGGGAAATTAAACTTAAGACTACGGGAAAGCATAAAAAGGAAATTAAATAACTTAAAAATCTACGAGAAGCATAAATAAAGGCTTAAAAGGAAAACCTAAGTCTACGGGGAAGCATAAATAAAGGGCTTTTAAAAGAAAACCTAAGTCTAATTGAACATATCAAAACAAAGGCTAATGAATGTTTAATAACGCGGAAATCGGGAACTGAGAATTAAAAACGAACGTTACTAAAAACCTAAAATATGAAAAAATAATCCTGCAAGTGACTTTTTTACTTTTCCAATATTTATTGATCTAAAAAGTAAGAATAAAGAATACTAGAAACGAAAACGGAGTTAAAATAATTTCAAAAATGCTGACAACAAGAAATCGGGCCCGAAAACACGTTCTTTAAAAAACGAAATTTTGCAAAAATAGCCCTACGAAAGTTTTTCTATTTTTCCTAGATGCAAAATGATAAAATAAAATTTTCTAAAAAAGAAAATATTTTTTTGATTTAATTTATTATAATTAAAAAACAGTTTTAAAGAAGAAGAATTAAATGATAAAGAATATCAAACGATTCTAATAAAAAAATTCATAGAAAGTACATTATACTATAAAGGTTCTAGGAAAAATTTAAAACTGAAAATACAGCTTATAAATAACCTGTTATTAAGCTTAAATGTGGCTGAAAGGTAAAAGAGACCTGTGAGGTTAAATAAATAATAGCTTCATCCAATGTTGGATGAGCTATTGTAGCACAGTTGGTTATGTTGTGGGATTTTGTGGGGACGCTGGCTATGCAAGTAGGGAGGTCATGGGCTTCGACCCATGCCCCTTTTTGCAATTTTTTTTTGTCATTTTTCTTTTTAAAACGTAAAAAAACAGTCAAAAAATATTAAACTTTAAAATAAAGCAAACTTTTTGTTTAAAAACGTCAAAATATAAGTTGGTGGATTAAGCACATTCAAGTTAACAGATTGTTTGGTTTTAAGGCTAAAAGGAAACCAAAATGAAGTTGTGGTTGCGGTTTTTATACTACATAAGCGAACGGTAATGTAGAATAGCTAAAACAAACCTTACATCACCTTATTTGAACAAGATAAGGCAAAATAAGCTAAGGGAATAAGCAACTACAAGCAGAAAAAGTCAATAAGCACTTATTGCCAAATAGCATACCAAACAGTTCAAGGGACGGCATAATATGAGCTTATTTTCTGGCAGCTTAAAGGAATCTTAAGGAAGTGGGAATTATACTAGCTTAGAGATTAGCTTATGGGCTGCAATAATATGAAAAGAAAAAGGAGTTTGACATTAAAATAAACTATGAAAAATGCAAAGAAAAAGGGGCTCACGCACTCAGTGGCTACTGAGTGTGGTTTTCATAAGGGACAAAAGGCTTATTTGAACTCCTCAAATTATAGCTTCACTAAAGTTGCTACTATGACTTAAAGCAAGCTGAAACAGATTAATAGGTCATAACCTAATGAGCTTAAAGAACAAGTACATTCAAATCTTAAACCACTTTTTAACAAACTTAATTCGCATTCAGATTAAAAAATAGGACCCCTTTTTTTTAGCTAAATGTCTTGACAGATTTAGGCCTAGAAAAAGAATGACAATTGCATACTTAAATGAACTTCTTTCTACTACATTTGGGAATAAAAAAACAATGAAACACTATTAAATGACACTTAATCAAGAATTAATCAAGCAAGCTGATATGAAGAAAAAGAAAACCACAAATTCTAACTAATGCTACTTAAGACCTTAAAATTGAGATTTAAACAATGACACCCTTTGAAAAATAGTCTAACACTCTTAATTCTGTTAATTAAAACAGGCTTGGTGACCCAACCCAATGAAAACACAAATTTTGACCCATTTTGAGCTAGTACCAAACACCCATTTAAGTATATAAAACGATTTTTAAACCATTATAAAGCTGTTTTAAAAGAAGATTAGTTAAAACCAGGTTATGATTAGATAAACTAGCATAAATAAGCAAGATGCAATAATGGATAAGCACTAAGATTTGAGCAATCACAACTTAGCAGTTTTTAAAGCATAATAATTTCAGAATTTTCATAAAAATTAAATTTCATTTAAAAAGGACAAGGTTTACAAGATTTAAAATTAAAAATGACCAGGAATTAAAATACAGGCATTAAGCTTGAAAAAAAAAAACATTTAAAAACGAATCATCAACCAACACCAACCTCCACTCACACAAAACAAAATATATCATACTAACTAAAATAGAATAAAAGCAACCTCAATATAAATAACTATATTCATTCTATTGAGTTACTGCTCGTCCACCCAAATCCCAACTACACCCTTAAAACAATCTTGTACCACCACTCCTCTCAAAATCCAAACAATACTAATAAAACTGTACTATCCAATAAATACTTTAATTTCATCTCGGCCGATCTACGCACTAATATGCTGGTATCTAAGAAGTGATCTTATCTTAGTGTTGTGAGCTATCGAATAGGTGAGTTGTACTAGATCTAGCTACTGAAACATCTGAATAGAGACTCTCGGAGTGTAGTGTGTGTCTAGAGTTTGTCAGGGACAGAGCGGAGTCCTACTGATATACGCATAGATGATTGTGTGCTCGTGTAGATTGATGAATTCTGAACATGGTTGAGCTATGTGTGTGATTTGTGCAAGTTTGGCGGATCATATAGGGTTGTTTATGTTGTATCATTACAAGGGTGTTGAGTTTAGAGATACTATATGGGCAAACTTAAGCCCTCCGAGGTTGTATGTGTTCTTTGCAAATTCAGTCTGTGTGAGCGCTCGCGAAGCTTTTGATGGGAACTTGGCAAAGAGGGCCCCTCAAGTATATTGTTGTTTTACAAGTAGTCCTTAGAGGGGACTAATATCCGTTAATATGAAAGGGGTAAGAGGCTTAACGATAGTTAAGTCTTTAAGGCTTTCGCCTAGCAATTTCCTGTTTTTGGGAGTTCCCAGGGCCGCCACTTTTTTCATTTTTTTGTTTTGTTTGATGGCCAGATTTGTTTCTTTTGGCCAGTATGGTTTTAAGGGAAAATGGACTTTTGTATATAAGAGGGACTGGACCCGGACCCACTAGGTGGGTACGAGTGGGCCACTTTTAGCAATTTAGGTTTTCGGGTTCGGTTTTTCGATGCCTTTTATCAAGTCGCCATACCCGAGTGTTGACTTCTGATTCGTCTTGTACTTATTAAATGCACAAACGTTGTCGAGTCGATCCGAAAATGTCCGTTTAAGCTTCGTTTTCAATCCTTTTGTACCTTCGGATTTGTTTTTTCGTGTTCTTTCCAATTCTGTGCTCAGTTTAGTCCAGGTTTAGCTTCAGTTTTTGTCCCTTTAGTGAATAATCCGGTAAGGTACCTGCATAGTACAAAACAAAAACTCAAGCATATTTATGGCATTTATGTGCGTTTTTTTTGGTCGTTTAGTGCGATTTTAAAGGTGTAAAAAGGATGTGGTAATTAAACAAATTTAACTCATAGCCGAGTAGGACTCCTATGACTGTATAGATAAAGGGAGGTTGCTTGGCATAGAGATTGAATGCACCATACCTCGTACCAAAAACAAAAAATCTATATTTTTGTCTTAGGTTCGAAGGTCGTTTGTAAACCATAATACTTTGTGAGTATTCGTATTATTTATCGAATAATAATATTGGAGCTGTATTTGTTGAATTGCAATGTTATTGGATATTACTGTTTTCATTAATAATTCTCTTAATATTAAGGATTAGTCCACATAAATCTTTAATACATTCAAACAATGTTTTACTATTAGTTGTGTTAGATTTATGAAATATAACTAAACCTTATACAAGCTTTAAGGAATTTGATCTATAAGGAGTCGGGACCCAAACCATTTATACTCATTTATTTCATTTTTACTGTATAATACAACTTGTTTATATAATCACGGTTGATTGTGGTTCTTTTATTCATTATTATACTTCTTCATACTAATCCTATCATACGCCATTCCAGATATACTTTATCATGTCCTTTACATTACACGACTCATCATACTTCAACTTTTATTAGTAAATTATTAAGTACTTATACTCAATACGCAATACTTCTTATTAAACGACTTTTTTCATAGTTCAAGCGCATCTTTCACATTACTAGCTCATACTTTACTATTTCCCATTATCACGTTAATAAAATGTGCTAGATACTACTGCATTTATTTAGTCTTAGCATCAAACACTTCTTAACTCATATCATCATATACATCTTACATTACTTATACATATAATTAACATAGCATAGATCTCACATTAGTATAACATTTAGACATATAATAGCTTTCATATACTTACATCAACATCTTCAATTTTAACTTTTCTAATAAGCGCTTAACATTCTAATAAAAATCAAAGTCATATAACCAATGACTACAACACATCACCTAATCATTAATATGTCTAAGCATCATCATTCTATTTTCCGCAAACACTTAACTACCTTTTACTAAGGCATTTACATTCTTTGTTACTTAAACTTACGACATACGCATCTACTAGTAGTATAAGTTTAGGCAACCTATAGTGGAAACCTACTTCTCTTAGACCGAAGCTCTGATACCAAGTTGAAACGCCCCTTTCCATACTCAAAATTTAACTCAAAATCGAAAACTTTTGAGTAAACGCTTGATCGGGAATGACCTTGTGTCATTTATAACAACCCACAATTTTCATCTATGTAATTATCCATCTATTAAATTAGATGCAATTGTCATCAATGTAATATCTACTTATTAAATTAAGTACAACCATTTTCACGGGAATATTTTTACTTTACTTCACCTATTATGCAACGTAACTTGCATAACCTAAGTAAACGAGCTCACGCAACAACCAATGCCAACTATAACTATGTTTATATCATGTAAACATCCTAATATGTCAAGTCTATGTTCTAATATCATTTTACCAAGTACATTATCAATTTAACGTACCATTTACAACATTATTTCAAAACAAACAAGATACGTTCACATTTATTCCAAAAACCCTAATTTCATGTTGAAACAAGTGTACAAATGTCTAAAGCAAGTGTACAAGTTATTTTTGAATGTCTTTTCCCTCCTAAACCCTAGTACAACCTTCTAAAGCCCAATGTACAAGTTAAACATGCATAGAATTCAAACTAGGTCATTTTCCCTCCTAAATCATGTTTATTTCTTACCACCACTTTAACACAAGTTACAACACTTAAAGCACAACTTCTAAACCAAGAAACTAAACCCTAAATCATTCTAAAACCCTAATCTTAACCCTAAACCCTAAACAAAACCCTAATTCTAACCTAAACCTAGACGAAAACCCTAAACACCTAAAACTAGTTCTAACCTAAAAATCAAGCACCTCAAGCACCTCAAGTAGCTCCATGAATCACCTCCTTGCACCCTAGCTATTACTTGATCACTACTCTACATATACATCATCACATTATCAACATAACATCCGAACTTAGTCCATATGACGAATAGTCTATCCAAACTGGCATAGCATTCATTAGCGCCATAGAAACTATCACATACATTCTAACCATAACATAACAATGATTCGTACTAATCATACATCTTTAATACAACACAAAGTAGATACCTTAGTTAGTCTAATGCCATTAGACTAACACTCATATATAATCACCAAACCTCTAGCTTATGTCCAATCTAATCAAGGTTCCTATACTCTTAATACATTTAATCACAGCATAAACATGATAAAACATATATATAACACATGTTATAATCCAAGTTACTTACCTTATTCCAAGCTACTCTTAATAAGGCCATCATCATCCTGCTTCCTAAACCATAACCATTAACCATTCAATATTACAAAATAATAGATTGTAAGGGATTATATGACCCATTCATACATTTTTTATCATTACTTAACATCATATGATCATACTTTTATCATATGATGAAACCTTCATTTACCAATTTCACTAAAATTATGAATTAACCTTATCCAATATCATGAACACTTTAATTATTGTTTTAGAAACATAATTACCCAAACCCCCAATTTGGGTTACAAGAACCCTATTCTTAATTCACTAATTAGACTCAAGATATGGGATTACTTACTTGGAGGATTATTTCTAAAGATTAACTATTGAATTGAACCCTTAATCACCATTTAATTGCTCTCTAGAAAATCTTTGTCTTCTTTCTTCTTTTTCTTGGTTCGTCCCACAACACACACCAATGAGTTCCTGGAAGACTCCAGGGAATTCTTCTAACTTAAATTAGGTGCTAGATTGACATATTGGCAGGAATGGTCCCTTAAGTCATATTATTTCATAATTAGACACTTCATCTCATGTAACTCATTTTTCATTTGATAACTTGGTCCCTTAAGTCTATATCTTTCATATTTGTGGCACATGATCATTTATAACCTCTCATATAGTTGATTTGGATTTATTCAAGTTAGCTATTGTTTTACAAAAGGCTAAACAGATCCAAGACTTTGGACCAACAAGCACTTTTATCACATGGTAACTTTAGTCCTTCAAGTCATAATATTTTGTAAATGTGACACATTAACTTTCTAAACCCATTTACATATTATTTATACTTGTATTTTGACTACCGGGTTTGACTAGCCAATCGTGTAACGTCTTAAAACTTATAAAAGTCATAGTCAAACTACTATAATAGCCTTTTCATAATAAAATACTTATAAACCAATTTTGGGGTGTTACAAATCTATCCCCTTATTTAGATTTCGTCCCCAAAGTTTCTTCATCTAATATTAACCATAACTTGGTCACATTTTACTCCTTATTTCATTTTAGCATTTTCATGCATATACTTAACTAGTTGCATCAACCTATATGGTTTTGCAATCCTAGGTATGCTATAATACCTCTATTTATCCTTAACTCGTTCTACTTCATGTTCATTTCTATCACATTTACTCTTGTCTTATTGACCAACATCATCTAGGTGACATTTATCCTTTTTTATTATCTTATTTTAGTAACTTTTTACCTATATAATTACGTTCTCATTCATTTATTTTCTACATTTTCATCAAGGACTATAAGTCACTTGGAATAATTCAATATTTTGTCTTTTATCTTTTACATTTTATTAGAGTGCAAATAACACTTATCGACCACCATAATCATTACATCATGCCATAAGGCATATTATAACCTCAATTCAACTTTTCTTTCTTAACCCTATACTCTTAACATCTAAACTTAACTTTCTTTTTAAAGTCTTTACCTAAGGTCGCACTCGAATTCTTATTTTGCCTATCTTATCTCCTAAATCATCTAACTAATTCTAGACTTCCATTTTCTACTTCCTTAATTCCTATCATGTTATGCCGAGAACATATAAGCCTACTTATCTATACCCCTTATTTACATTGAGAAGCGTCTCAATCAATACAAATAAAGAAATATAAACTTATGGTTCGATGATTCACAAATTCTTTATTTAAATGAAGAGGCGTCCCAATCCATTTAAATAATGAGATTATAAACCATCCTACTCATACACTTTCGACATAACACTCAAACTTAATTAAGTCTTCATTACTTTTCATTTATCTCCTTTCAATTATGCATTCATTTTTAATATCGTCTTTTGTAGTCTTGGATCCAATTTCCTTAACTTTTTTCCGAAGGAAACTTGGCTTTCTTCCCGTAGGAATTCGCCTATTACCGATACCCTTGTGGTATCATTAACATTCTTAGGTTATCCTGAAGGATACCATCACATTAGGCTATCCCGAAGGATATCATTACATTAATCATTGGATCCAAGTTAAAAATTTTGTTTTATCATTCTTTATCCTTCTTATTTTCTACATACCTTTCTAACCATATACTCTTCATTTTTACTTTCATTGCTTTAAATCATTCTACTTCACACTTTATCTTCTTTCATTTTCTTACGCGAGATTCAATGACTCTTGTCATTTTCAATATTACATATACGTTTTCACATTTCATTTATCTTTCTCTTGTCAACTCCACTTTGACCTCATGGTCAATTCTATACCAATACTTTCTTTTAACCCATTAAACTTTTCACGTATATTAGCCTCATTCTTTACCATTCATTCATTTAGTTTACTTTAAGATATACTCATTTATTCATTTTACTTATCATATAATTCTTTCATATATCACCGGTTGATTTCGTTCTTTATTTATTCTTATACGTCTCATACTTAATCATATAATACCATTACATAATACTTTATCATGTCCTTTACATTACACGACTTATCATACTTCAACTTTTATTAGTAATTCATATAAGCACTTACATTCAATACAATACTTCTTCATTAAGTAACTTTTTCATAATTCAAACATCTTCACATTATCTAGCTCATACTTACATACTTTCATTATCATCATATACATCTTACATTACTTATACATATAATTAACATAGCATAGATCTCACATTCGTATAACATTTAGACATATAATAGCTTTCATATACTTACATCACATAATTACATCACCATCTTCAATTTTAACTTTTCTAATAAGCACTTAACATTATAATCAAAATCAAAGTCATATAACCAATGACTACAACACATCACATAATCATTAATATGTCTAAGCATCATCATTCTATTTTCTGCAAATACTTAACTACCTTTTACTAAGGCATTTACATTCTTCGTTACTTAAACTTACGGCATACGCATCTACTAGTAGTCTAGGATTAGGCAACCTATAGTGGAAACCTACTTCTCTTAGACCGAAGCTCTGATACCAAGTTGAAACGCCCCTTTTCATACTCGAAATTTGACCGTAAATCGAAAACTTTGCGGAAGCATGAGATCAGGAATGACCTTGTGTCATTCCTTAACATCCTTTTTAAAATACACTACAATTAGACCCTTATAAGTTCCATTATCATAAAATATACTCTTTTAGCTTTACAACGATATAAAGAACTCATTCTAACACTTTACGGTTTGGGTTTTACGACAAAAACAAGATTGACAAAAAGAACAAACCTTCTGACCAAAGATTACAACGTAATTGCGTAACCTAAGTGGTTACGGCGTAACCTAAGTGGTTACGGCGTAACCTAAGTGGTTACGGCGTAACCTCACTGCAAATGAAAACTTTACGGCGTAAACAAAAGTTTACGCCACTACAGAAAGTTACCTTTTTCCCAACTTGACTATATTGACCCGAAAACTCATAAAACCTTCCAGAAATCATTAT
>BQNB010071240.1:5753-20657 GCA_026074375.1 Tanacetum coccineum | reverse complement strand
AGCTGGTTACCCCTTTTTGGCGGTTTGAGAGACTTAATCATGCATGAGTCTCATAAATCCAAATATTCTATTCACCCAGGTTCTGAACAATGGATTTCGTCACAAAGCTACCCAAAACCTCAACTGGACATGATGCCATCTGGGTCATTGTCGATCGTCTTACCAAGTCAGCACATTTCATTCCTATTCGAGTGACTGATAGTATGGAAACTCTTACGAGATTATATATTAAAGAAATAGTCTCTCGACATGGCGTGCCAATCTCTATCATCTCGGATCGTGATAGTCATTTCACATCTAGATTCTGGCAGTCATTGCAAAATGCTTTAGGTACTCAATTAGACATGAGTACAACATATCACCCTGAAACCGATGGACAAAGCGAGAGAACCATCCAAACACTCAAAGACATGCTACGAGCTTGTGTCATAGATTTTGGAAAAGGATGGGATAAACATTTACCATTGGTAGAATTTTGGTACAACAACAGTTATCATGCCAGTATCAAGGCGGCACCGTTCGAAGCACTTTATAGACGAAAGTGTAGATCACCTATTTGCTGGGCCGAAGTTGGAGATTCTCAACTTACGAGACCAGAAATAATTCAAGAAACTACTAAAAAGATCGTACAAATTCGTCAACGCTTGCAAGTTGCAAGAGATCGACAAAGAAGTTATGCCAATATAAGACGGAAGCCTTTAGAATTTCAAGTTGGCGATCGTGTTATGTTGAAAGTATCACCTCGCAAGGGTATCTTTCGATTTAGAAAACGAGGAAAGCTTAATCCATGATACATTAGACCATTTAAAATTCTTAAACGAATTGGTCCAGTGGCATACAAACTAGAGCTTCCTAAAGAGCTTAGTAATATCCACAATACTTTCCATGTTTCAAAGCTCAAGAAGTGCTTATCCGACGAATCTCTCGTTATTCCAATGAAAGAACTTCGTCTCAACGACAAGCTCAACTTTGTAGAAGAACCAGTAGAAGTTATGGACCGTGAGATCAAGCAACTCAAGCGAAGTCGTATTCCTATAGTCAAAGTACGATGGAACTCTAAAAGAGGACCAGAATTCACATAGGAATGCGAAGACGAAATTCGTGCCAAATATCCTCATCTATTTTCAATCATCACTTCAAGTTATACATCAAAGAAATAGTCTCTCGACATGGCATGCCAATCTCTATCATCTCGGATTGTGATAGTCATTTCACATCAAGATTATGGCAGTCATTGCAAAATGCTTTAGGTACTCAATTAGACATGAGTACAGCATATCACCCTGAAACCGATGGACAAAGTGAGAGAACCATCCAAACACTCAAAGACATGCTACGAGCTTGTGTCATAGATTTTGGAAAAGGATGGGATAAACATTTACCATTGGTAGAATTTTGGTACAACAACAGTTATCATGCCAGTATCAAGGCAGCACCGTTCGAAGCACTTTATGGACGAAAGTGTAGATCACCTGTTTGCTGGGCCGAAGTTGGAGATTCTCAACTTACGGGACCAGAAATAATTCAAGAAACTACTGAAAAGATCATACAAATTCGTCAACGCTTGCAAGCTGCAAGAGATCGACAAAGAAGTTATGCCAATATAAGACGGAAGCCTTTAGAATTTCAAGTTGGCGATCGTGTTATGTTGAAAGTATCACCTCGCAAGGGTATCTTTCGATTCGGAAAACGAGGAAAGCTTAATCCACGATACATTGGACCATTCAAAATTCTTGAACGAATTGGCCCAGTGGCGTACAAACTAGAGCTTCCTGAAAAGCTTAGTAGTATCCACAATACTTTCCACGTTTCTAATCTCAAGAAGTGCTTATCCGACGAATCTCTCGTTATTCCAATAAAAGAACTTCAACTCGACGACAAACTCAACTTTGTAGAAGAACCAGTGGAAGTTATGGACCGTGAGATCAAGCAACTCAAGCGAAGTCATATTCCTATAATCAAAGTACGATGGAACTCTAAAAGAGGACCAGAGTTTACATGGGAACGTGAAGACGAAATTCGTGCCAAATATCCTCATCTATTTTCAATCATCACTTCAAGTTCAATTAAATCTCGGGACGAGATTTCTGTAAGGGGTGGAGACTATAACAACCCACAATTTTCATAAATATAAATATCCATCTATTAAGTTAGATGATGTACAATCTATCAGTTATATATGAACTCACCTTTTTCAGGGAAATTTTTCGCTTTATTACATTACATTACTTTGCCAATATCTCAATATGCAATATAACCTACATAACTCAAGTTAACAGACTCGGACAACCTACATATGGAAATCCTATCTTCATATATGTCAAGAAAACATCATAACATGTCAAGTCAATATCATAATATCATTATTACAAGGTACATTATTCCTATAAGGTACCATTTGCAACATCATATCAAAACGGGCTTTAAACCATTATCGGATGCCCTAAACCCTAATCTCATGGAAGGGTTAACCCCTAAAGTGAATGAACAAGCTACTAAAGCATATGTACAAGCAATATAACATCTCATTTGAATTGTAAAATCACTTCAACTCAAAGTACAAGTCTCTAAAAGCTTAATGTACAAATCATTAAGCATGATCTCTAAAATAGCCATTTTACCTCCGTTTTCATTCTAATTTCTTCACCACCATTGCTGTACAAGTTTATTACACTCATTATATAATGTATAACCCTAAAATATTCTATTCATAAGCTTTCATACATCTTTTTACACTCAAAACCCTAATTTAAAACCCTAAAACCTAAAACCGAGCTAGTTTCTAAACCATGACTCGTTTCTTTGTTTTTTTTCCATTATAAACTGAATATCAATACTTAAAATAAGTGATAATAACATAAATTACAACATTCTCAATCTATTAATCCATTATCGTTTCATCATTCTTCTTAATTATACAAGAATACAAATCCAGAAAAACCCTAATTTGTACACACTAATTGTAATTTTGACCCATTTACTCATTTTCAGACCATCTCATTCTCAAGTATGAAAACCTAGAGTCCATTTGTAACCCATAGAATGAGTTTACAAACTTTATCTATCATTAACAATCCTTTCTTCAACATGCCACGAGGAGTTACAAAGCTAGAAATCCCTAAAAGTATAATACGAGCCCTAATTCCAAGTCACGGCTTATTCTTTAAATTTCAACCTATTTTAACTTAAACCAACGACCAAACTTCATTGATAATATTTATATAAGCCCTAGGATCTATATTCCATCATTCCTAATCATGGTATGCTAATATATAATCCATAGAAAGTCAAGAAGAAAACCCTAAACGTGTCCTAATCAAACCCGTGACCTCATTTTCTTCAATTCTAATCCGTTTTATACCAATACAATTGCATTTTGCTAATATTCCTATATCGACCTTGGTTACATTTTATTAAAATATCCTTAATCATTATTACACGAAATACAGGCTTTGAAAACTAGTGAAACACCTTGTCGAAACACCAATACTGCCGAACTCCTTCACCATCAATTTTGACCCATTTCAAACCATTCCAAGTGCAAATAACTTATGTGAACCTCTTCTAGAATCCCTCAAGCAGCTTATTCACCTACTTAGACCATTCCTTGGTCAAATATGAGAGCACATGGCCTCTCTTTTTGCTTACTTCAGCCGCGGCATCAAAATGGACAACCACCTCACCAAAGCTAGTTTCCTAGACTTCCACACATCATTTTCTAGCTTTAACACCTCCCTAACTAGACCCTCTATGTGTCAAGACCAGATCATGAAGCTTGCTTACTCCTTATACCTTCAAATGGGTATAAATAGGACTCCTATGTGTTCATTTTTCTTCATCCCCCACTTCCTCCTCTATAACCCTTACATAGAAGCAATCCTTTGCTCTAATAGATCCTAAGTGATCTTAAGAAGGCTCAAGTTCAGAAAGGAAGCAAAAGAAACCAAGAAACGAAGCCCGGGAGTCGTTATTCTAGGCATACGAAGCCGAAAGTCCCGATTCTGACCCGTTTCCCAAGCTATAGCTCCCAAGACGAGGTGTTATCTAAGTTTGATCTGATTTTATAACATTATAATGTTCATATGAACTTGCTAAAATCATAATATAAAGCTTTGAACTCAAAAACCTAACTGTTATGCCTTTTTGATCCAAACTGTACACTTGAAACCCTAATTTCATGTTTTTACTTAAACTATGGGTTAAACTTGTAAATTTTGTTATAAACACTATCCTAATAAGCTATTAAATATTAAATAAAGTACTTTGATTAAGTCATGAGAGAATTTGATCTATTAAAACCCGGCTTTTCATTTTAAAACCCTAATTTGAACCTTTTACTTTTTCAGCTTAACGGACTCGATTAAATTAAACTTGTGTATGTTAAAAACTTCATATTTTAGTTATTATACTTATAAATGTCTATTGTATGTTAAAATAAGTTGATGCAATTTTGACATGTTTTGTATATTATTAATACTTGCAAGGGGTAATATGTAATTTTTAGAGAAAACTTTTAACTAAAAAGGACCTAACATGTGTCATTTTATCAAAGTTTAAACTATAGGGGTCTATTTATGTCACTTTTTAATAAGTACAAGGTTTACTTGGTATATCATAAATAGTTGAAGGACCATAAGTCGTTAAATATGCAAAACCCAGGGGTCTATTGAAATTTTCCAAAACCCAAGGTCTAAAATGTACTTTTTGAAAAAGTATTAAAAAAAACACATTCATAACATTACCATGCATAACTTTAATTAACGCTTGACGTGCTTAACATATCCAGATATTGAATAAAATGCTTAAAATTGCTTATGTTCTAATCATTATATCATTCATCATCGATGTGTTTTCAAAAATCATGTCCCGGATCTATATCATACCACAATACTAGGGAGCTTCATATTAAGGAGTTTCATCTTGGTATTACATTTTTTCTGAGTTGTTGGGTTTACGATTTAAAGTGCCCTAGCTCCACATTCGTTTAATGAATGATTCTGATTATGATTGGCCCGAAACGGTTTGTTATGATAAATTTTAATTATCATAAAACCATCATCTATGTAAAATCTTACTTATTTCAATCAATTACTTAGCACTATGACATATTTACCCAGGTTGCCCGTGACGAAGCTGTTACTATTCATTTCATATACATTTTTATCAATTTCCCTTATAAAACATAATGTTTAGTGACGTTCATAGCACTCGCCATTTCAATCTTTTTAGAAACCCGCGAGGGGGATACATGCTATAAACATGAATGCAATTATTTCTGTATGCTATTTCAATTTACTATTGCCTAAGTAAATGCTTTGCCTATTAAGCCCATAATCATGAACACGTTATTTTTATCTGCGTAGTAAGCGCGAATGATGTGAATAGATCTATTTGGGCTGGACTCCCCGTTGGTGTACCCAGTTATGTGTAACCAATTGCACATCATTAGAAATCACGCGGGTATTTTGGCAAAGGTACCCGCAGGGGCTATAACGTATCACCATACCCTAAGGCTT
Organism: Tanacetum coccineum; assembly: GCA_026074375.1. Classification (NCBI taxonomy): domain Eukaryota; kingdom Viridiplantae; phylum Streptophyta; class Magnoliopsida; order Asterales; family Asteraceae; genus Tanacetum; species Tanacetum coccineum. The sequence goes on along the minus strand of BQNB010071240.1, from coordinate 15,141 downwards.
CAGATTCATGAGCTAATGGCAATAATAAATTATGTTTTCAATACTGGGTGTATATCAACGTAACCCAAATATCGCATTTGCATTCAAATTATATTACTTAAACCTATGGATTTCACTCAACCTTTGTGTTGACTTTTTAGCATGTTTTATCTCAGGTAACTAATAGGCTACGGATTATAGTGGCCGTGGACAAGAGATGGTAAAACCGTTATCATTCACATTTTGTAAATACAGATGTTGGGACCTCTCTTTTGTAAAAAACTCTGAAGAATTATTGTATGATAACTATTTTCATAAACGACCCCTTTTTGATTCATTTTTCTTTATGATTATACTATTGGTACCTTTGAAGTTATACCCCAGATTTGCTTACGCTGCTATATGTATAAATGGGGGTGGTTTCAATAATCTAAACATTTCATGCTAACACATTTATTCAAACGGAAAGACTTATTAATAAACTCTAAGCATCCTACGGTTCTTTTCCAGAACCATTTCACTCATCTTAGCACTATTAATCTCACCTGAAAATTGATGCTTAAAATGTCAACCATAATCAGTTGAGCTGAGAATCATAGGTTTAAGACATGACAATAATATCCAAAACAAACTTTCAATTAGCCGCTTGTAATTACCAAAACAATTCATTGACATACAATTAACAACTATGGGACGGAAACATGCCCTACGATCCACACTCATATCAAAAAACTATCCCCCATGTTTATTGTGTGCTACATGGCACTCATATTAGCTCATGCCAGTCTTACTACCGTCAATGCCTAGTTTTACATATTGGAGATCCACAATACCAAATATTTCTTATAGTAACACAACGTGGGACGGGAACGTTGCACATGATCCAATACATTATTAACTACGCAAGTTAAAAATATTTTATCGACAACAAGCTTCTTTCTACCCCAACTATATAACATGAGAATAAGGAGCAGCTATGAAAATACCTTAGCTTAGCTTTCCAAAAGATTCCATCAATAAGCTTCACAAACAACTTGCAAAATCTATCTATCACTCAAAAATAAACTCGTGTTACACGCTAACTAAGCCATAGTTTAATGCACATGTAACAATCATATGATGGATGTCTAAGGTGTTTTACATTACACCTCCCCACCATGGGTCACCCCAACACCATAACCAACTTAATAACCACTTCTTATCTAGTGTTACACTAGTTAGTCACATTTGTTACAAAACTGCCAAATTTATACGTGACTTAACGTACTGAAACCTATACTTACTGACCTCCATTTATTCATAAACAAAAATCACCTATGTTATTTATGAGTATATTAACTTCCTCATTAATACACAAGAGCCATTTTTTATCATGCACAAGTACCCCCTAAGAATTCAAAACTTTCTAAAACAGTCCTAATTCGGATCTGATTGCACACTAAAAAGTTTGGACTTAAAAATCATACTTAGACTCCAAATCAGAAGCTCTCCTTTGAGGGATTTTTAATAGACACATTTAGAAAACATAAAACCTTCCTATTTATAAGAGAATATGCTTAATTCTAATTTTAAGTGGGGGTTTTATACCTCGTAGTCTGACCTAAATGCTGACCCGTATTTACTGCTTTGTCAACTTTTCTTACAACCAACGTTTGAATGACTTTACGACCTCAAAAACCTTCGAGGCTGGATGTTCTGAAAACTAGACTCTCTGAGCTACGTTATAGACACTAGAAACTTGACAAAAGCTATTACCATCATTGAGATAATGGTCGAACAATACAGCCCTAATTCTGCTTCAATCCAAATCAAATTCTAACGCGAATTAAGTTTAACCAATTACATCCTTAAGCTTCTAATTAAACCCTTAAATCACTTATAACATGATTATTATTTCTTTAATTATCGATCTTATTGAAAACCTATTATCCAACCTTATTAATTATTACATGATTAAAGATTCAATATATATCAAAGATTAATTAAAAAACTTACCTTAGAGCTTGATTTCTTCACAAAAGCAAAAACCTCATTTTTTCCTCCTCTTTTCTCTATTTTCGTCAGGTTCTACAAAGGGGGGAGGGTTTCTGGGTTTTTTTTTGTATTTATTGGCCCGCATTTACTTATTATAAGATCTAATTAGAGTTTGTTTCCTTTTAAAACTCATTTTTTTTTTGAGTTTCTTTCCCTTATCCGGCCGAATGGCATCTTTTCCTTTTTTTATTTTTTTTATTTATTAATTAATTACTTAATTTTTATCGTTACCTTTTGTTTTTTATAAAAACTAAGCACTTATTTGAGCATACCTTTTTGAGTGTAAAATGCATTTACTTGACTTTTAAAAATAATTAATTTCATTTATATTAAAGCCTAACATTACAAAAAAACGAATTTCATTTCTCTTCATATCCTTACTACTACAAACTTAACCTCATCCTTAATATTACTAACCACATAAATAATATACGTATAATTTCTTTCACAATATATCGCGAAGACCGCTTCAATTACCAAAATCATTTACTCGTCACTAAAGGAACGATTATGAACTCCACAAAATTCCAACAACAAAAAAAATCCATTCCCATTGAGATGATCACCGCTCAATGGATTGATTATCAAATCCTCCTATAACCCTCAAAAACATATGACGGGTATATATAATTACACATATTACATTTCCCAGACATTGTACATGATCACTAAGTCAACAATAATAGTTTGTCTAACATGCTCAAGTCATGGTTGTTATGTTCAGACCTTTCTTTAAGGCACATGTTCATTTATGTGTGGAGCTTAGAATATGCATTTTGAAGAATGTTACAGGCTCTTTTCAGAAACTTGGATTGGGAAAATCCTGAGGCGGTGGTGGGATCTATCCACTTTGTTATTACCAAACCCTTCCTTTAGTTATGAGTAGAAATCGTCAAAAAGTACATAGTTGATTACTTCTCTTCATACAACGATCTCAAGTATTCTCAAGGAGGTTTTTTTCGACTATGCCCTACACGACTTTTCTCACAATGACAAAGGTTGCTCATTATAATCTTCCTGGCTTTTGAAATGACGTGGTTCTTATTATAGGGTTCTGTTAAAGTTGTCTATGATAAACATTGCATTATGGGAATCTCTAGTCATTAGAGAGAAAACAACACATAAGTCCTTCTCTTGGGTTTGCCAAGGCCTGCATTCTAAACATGATGTATTTCCACGAATCGTATATCTGGCTCCGGTAACTCGGGTCGAACGGTTAATGTGGAAACATGGGTTTGGGTATATGAAAGAGATTGTTGTTAAGAAGAGCTGATAATGACGCCTTTACTGATTACAAGGATAGGCGACATTTCCCGTCTTCGTTGTCAATTGGACTTCTATAACATGCTTCTCCTTTTTGTTCATAATGGTCGATGACATTTTTGAAACTTAGCATAGCATTAAGGATGTTCACCAAAAGCTTGGTTATTCAGAAGCGAGTCGGAGATCTTCAACTCGGAGTTGAAAGTTACCAGAAAAAGATCAACATCACCAGGCCACAAACTACCATATCCGGCATCAGGAAAAGATACCTTTACCCTCCATACCAAGACCCTCAAGGATTTATTTATGTCAAAAACAATAGTAGAAACAGGTTGATGTTGATCAGTACCGAACTACAGTTCCAGTGATAGGTCATTAACTAGGGCTTCGAACTTCGTTGGATGACATAACAAAGAATATCCGAATGGAGTACCTGCCAAAGAGAAGATGGAGTACATTGGAGAAGAAAAGAGCTAATATCATGATCAAGGCGATTGACAAGCAGTTGAAAGAAAGAAGGTTGATGAGGAGTCTCGAAAAGTTTGTTGGTGGAAGGCACTACGGAACTGACCTCCGGCTACTTCAACGAACAATATGACTTTGTCATATTGTGTTCGTCATCATAAGGTCATTTTGTATATTTTATAAACTTGTGAATATGTATATATGTAGTGTAGACTTAAAAAGTAGGCATATATAGTGTTTGAGTATGAATTTTCAAGAATTTCTTAGTAAATTTAAAAATTTTCAAATTAACATACTCAAACACCATATAATACCCTCATAATTTGAGGAGGAGCATTAATATGTTCCAATAATCAGCTTGTTAATAATTAGACATCTTTTCCCCGAAACCATGAATATTTAAATAAATTGATATCCAAAATATCAAGAGATTTGACATTTTTGATAAGGGGAGAAAATGTTATTAAAATATATGGCTAATAATGTGATTTTTATGATCTCAAGTGTACTCTTTCCCATATACGTGCTAAACTCTTTTGATTAATCGATGCACATATAAAGAGGGAGCAAATGGTTAAGTGATAGCTGAAATGTGGAAGTACTAATTAAAGACCGACCATTTAAATTACTATATTGGAGTTATAAGGTAGTTTTAGGTATCCATTCCCATAATCCAGCCAGAACTGGAGGGATCTACCCAAGGATATTCCACTAGATAGTGTAGAGGTCCTTAGGTATGAAAAAAGGAGTAAAGTGAGATTAAGGGAAAAGTGCCGACTAAGATGGAGCTAGTACTGGAACAAACCCAACAAGGTACTAGTTATGAAGTCTCGGTAAGTGCTGAAGGGGTTGAAGAATTAAAAAGAAAAGTTAAGATAAACGGTGAAAAGAAAGAAGCCCTCCTTACACTTAGGCAGAAACCGGGTCAATACATTTGCTGTCAAGAATCACAAAGATGATTACTGACATCATGGACCCAATGATGCAATGCACAACCCTCCTTATCCACTCAGAAGCTCTCAAAAGATTTCTATTTCATTTCTCATGAAGATTGCATGCATTTCTATCAACTTTCTTACTCCGAGTTAGTTGGTATTCAAAAGGTGGCAGTCTGCTCCAGCCTCTGATCACTAAAACCAAAGCGCACTATTGAGTCTAGATCCAAAAGAGATCATCCATAAGTCTCATTAGGACACTTGTCAAAATTATGCTTGCTAATTCACACAATGTAAAAAACAAGTAATATGTATAAAGAGTCCTACGCATTATCCTTGTGATTCCGCCAGAACATCCGAGTGATACTTAAGTATTCACAGTGAAGATGGAAATCCTGCTTGAGCCAACATCAAACAAGCTCTTGGTAGGTGACTTGTGAGATCCTATATGGATTAAACTTGTGATACTGGATATCGATTCAGTCCAGCTTATGAATTGACGAATGACTTTTGAAAAGATAAAACTGTTGGTGTGTTATAAAAACCGTTTGCATTTTGACACACTGACTGATTTTCTAAATTGATTTTCAATCTTATGTCCATAGGAAGCCTCACAAGGGTATCTGGACATAGGAAAGCTGAACACAAATTAACGGCTTAATCAGGAAGATAGTAACTTATCGGGTCACTCTTACCGTGTTGTCTACTTTGAGATGCTTCGGTAATAAGAATGGCTAGCGCAGCTGTGAAATCCTGTCACGGAGATTCTTCAGAATTCTACCTGATCACAGGTAGTATTTATACTGAATAACATGGAACCGTGGTTGTTACAACCATATTCGACGAAGTGACAAAGCCACTTTCGTCCATATATGTTGTTTATCACCAACCCATTTATGCAGATTTCTTGACGGTGGTAGCAGTTTCTCGATGACAAGTCAAAGCTAATACCACATGCTTATACTCGACCAACATATATAAAGACATCATGAAAGCTCAAGTACATGTTTTAAGAATTCCACTACTCTGATACTGTACGTCTTTCTTGAAGCGACAAAGTATTAAGTTGATACCGCATATACTCCATAAAGTAACGAAGTGTTAAAGTTAAAGAATTTCAAGAAAGATGTCTTATTCAAGCTTTCAAGACCAAGAAACAACAACAGTATGAGCATGTTGGTCCAAAAGTCACAAGATCATAAGAAGGCAAAAGATCACAAGATGATGATAAAAGATTATGCTTGGTTGATGATCTCAAAGAAGTTCTAAATCACATTCATATCAAGTTAAAGATACAAGTCAAAGCCTAAGTCAATGATCACTACATCAATTCATAAGTTAAAGAATGAAGTTAAAGACTACGAGCTCAAGACTAAAGTCAAAGCATAATATGCTAGGTTTAAGTTTTTGTAAATTCGAGTGACCTCCCTTAGGGGGAGATTGTTAGGAATACGAAAAGTATCGGTCACTTCCAATATAGATAGTCGTAGCTCATAGATTAATCATATGTAATGTTAGTAAGCTAACCGGGCCAAAGACACATGGAAAGCCTATGACTAAGCCCATGGCCGGTTATAGCTTGATGTATTTATACCCTCTCCATACATGGGGAGGGTGTTGGTTGTTCATTTTCTCACATAGTTAATCTAATATTCTCTTCTTTGTTTCTCTCTCTAATTGTTCATCCAACCACCTTTTTCTCTCTCTAAAACTCTAAACGAATCCCATTTTTACATGTTAAGATATTCTACAACAATCCTTAGAAATCGAAAAGAGTGCAAAGTAAATGCATTTAATGCCAACATGGTTCGATCTGCCGGAACCCGCCAGGAGTCCGCCAGAACAACCAAAACCCGAACCCGCCGGAGCTTTAATGCATCCCACTTGTTTTTACTGACACTCTACTAAAACACACATAATTAGTTGCCTCATTTTCTTTCTAGAACACATGTCTCCAAGCTTCATGACTCATTGCCTCTCTCTACCATATCATATCTTTCTCTGTCGATTCTTCCCAGCCTCCCATAACTCTCTCTGTCACATCTCTCTAAAAACACACACAACAACATCACTCTAAAAAATCCCACTTATCTTTTGATTGCATGTAAGTGATTATCTTTGAATCTAGATTGTTGTTTGATTTAGGTTGTTGTTACAATTTTTATTTTATTTTAATTCATTAATCTATCGACTGTGTTCTCCCTATTTTTGCAGGTGCTAAGGGTTTAGAAAAGGGCTAAGCTACTAGAGGGATTCATAGTTAGCAAAAAATGAGTCCATAATCTTTAGTCAGGTGATAAAACTACCTTTTTTTTAATTACTGCTTAATTTGTGTTTGATTTTACAAATTGTTGTTTAATTTGTGTGGTTATGTTATTCTTAATTGGTGTTTGTGAATATGGTTTTGATTGGAGACCAGTTTTTAGTTTTTTAATCTTGAATATGATTATCTGCGTAGTGTAAGTAAGGTGTTTATTTAAGTTTATATAGCAAGCTTATGGCTTATTTGGTTTTAGGCTTATATGTCCATTATGTCATAATAGGCTTATGAAACATAAGATCATAAAAGTTTCAAAATAAGCCACAAAAAATGAGCTTATGAAACATAAACCCAAAGCCAAATAAGCCGTAAGCCGGCTATATAAGCCGTCATAAACACCCCTGGTGTTTGTGATAAGCTCAGAGGCCTTACAAAAAATAATCAGCCCATATGTTGCACATAATGAGCTTATATAAGCCTGAAAGATTCAAAATAAGCCACGTAAAGTGACCTTGTGAAACATAAGCCGAAAACCACATACGCTCCAAGCCTGCCTTTTTAGGTCAATTTGTGACAACCTATTTTAATGCTTTTGTTTTTTATTGCAAATTACAGTTTGAGATTATGGGGGTGTTGGTTTAATCTTATTTGTGCTTTTTGGCTTATGGTTCACAAGCTCACTTTTTGTGGCTTATTTTGACACTTTTTGGCTTATATAAGCTTATTAGGTCACAATGAGTATATACCTAAAATTTTCAAAATAAGCCACGTTAAGTGAGCTTCTGAAACGTAAGCCCAAAACCATGTACACCATAAGCCCGCTATATAGTTTCTCTTTTGTATTTGGAGTCACTATGGTGACAAAAATCAAGCACGAGTTAAGGTGTGTGACAAGTTTGAATGTGACAGGTTTTCAACACATTTCCAGATGCCAACACGGCCGTTGCATAGTTATTTTGGCGCGCGACCTGTCGCAGCTGTTGACACGTCTCTGAATTCGAGTCGGGTTTTGACGAAGACCGAAAGATGAGTAAAAAGAAGATAAAAGATCAGCGGTAAAAAAATCAAAAAAAGGTTTAGTTTTTATAAAAAATAGTTTTTTTGTGAATCGTATTGGTGAATTTCTTTTTGCCTTAAAATCAAATAAGCTATAAGCTGGCTTTATAGCCATAAACAAACACCCCTAAAATGTCTACTTTAGAAATGACATAGTTTTAGGACTATTTAGTTGTTTTACTTTTACATATAGAAGTAGGATTTGCAAAGAAATAATGATATAGTGATGGAAACAGGTGGTGGTCATTTAAGCTCATATTTACTAGTATTGTAGTAGTTTGCTAGGTGGTTCATTCCTTTTACCTAAAATTGTTTATTGGATTTAGAAATGGCAATAGTTTAGCCATTCTGATATTTGCAAAGCTTCTTCTACTCATTTATCGACGCCTTCATGCATGTACTTTTATTCATGTTACTAATTTCACCATCCGCAAATGGTTCCATTGCACGCACCTGTTCTCACTAAGGATATCTTTTTTTTATTCAGGTATCGCTATGTGTATAACTTAAATCCAGCAACCATTATTCCAGATGCTTATCGGCAAAAAAAACAACTATCTATGCCACAACAACAGACCACTGTTTCAAATATTCACCAACAGAAGGCCCAAACAGCCACGCATCACGAACGTACAAACGAACCACAAGTTAACCGGCAATAACAAGGCTTATCTGATTTACAAAATACAAAGACACCTCCTTCTAAGAATATTCGTCCTTGATATGACACACCAGCCAAACGCCGTAAGTAATGTATCCAGAATAAGCGATCCTATTGTCACCGGAGATGCTACCAAAAGTTGAGTTACTAGGCGCATAATCGACATCCAAAACCTCGAGTAAGTCCTTTCAAAACTTGACCATCTTCCATCTTTGTAGCTTAAGTAACACAAGAAAACAAATTCTTCAAACAACGGCATTAATATACCATTTATTATATGGAATGACGACGCCGATAAATTTGACATGGGTGCCTACACACAAATGCTAGAGCCTGTAGTCATAGCTGTCAGTTCAACTTGGGTCACCAAAAGATACAGAGGTATAACATAATCAAAACCTCCTGATACATTGCTTTAGGAATATGAGCGCCAAAAACTTTCAAACAAACTATATGATCCGCACAGGTATATATTCTTACTAACTTATCTTCATGGTCTCTACTTCCAAATGGTTGGTATATAAAGTCGTTACATTTAAGATTTCTGATGCTTTCAAATTCAAGCAAATTATTCTGATGACCTTTATTCTTTCAGATATGTTGCAGAATGTGATTGCTAAGCCGCGGTTTACGATCAATGTAAATACCAGGGTGGTTGCTCGCCTGCCTGTTCATACTTCGAAAGGACTTACAACTCATCCAGAAGAAGGTGAGCTGAAAAAATAGGCATTTGTA
>BQNB010071239.1:0-32833 GCA_026074375.1 Tanacetum coccineum | reverse complement strand
TATGCCTAGGGTTCCTTTTATAGACTAAGGAAACCCTAATGGGCTTTAAAACGCGTACAAAGATCATGCATATCATTTCCGAAGATATCTCATGCATATATCATAAACGGTACTAACTATTTTTATACTAACGGTACTAACTATCTGATCAGTACTAACATTTTGTACTGTCAGTACAAATTACAACTAGCGGTACTAACTAATATAACTAACAGTACTAAGTCAGGAATGCATAATTCCAAACAGTTTTGATAATAACAAAATGTAAAAACGTTTACAATAAAAATAAACGTTTACAAATTATCAAATGTAATATTCAGTTTCTAAGATTAGTGATCACTTAAGGTATGAACAAACAAAATAATTAAGCATGATTAGTGACCAAGAAAATATTTTTCTCTTAATCCTCACTTTTAATTCTACAAAAGCATTTTCTCAAAAATACATTTACAAAATATTTTCTAATTAAAAGAAAAGTTATATTAAAAACTTAAAATTTGAAATTTAAATTTTCCTCCCAAAATAGAAGGTTCCATAATAGATACAACATTCACCACAAAAAGACAAAAAAGGGAGCGGAGTCTAGTAGCAGCCCTCTTATAGGCCTGGCGGCCCCCTTATATATAAGGGACCGCTGGGACCGCCACCAGATAACCGTTGGGATTCCCTTCCTATAAATATTGCTCAATTCCCAGCAAAAAAATATTCCTCTTTGCATGAAATTTTTTAGTCTTTTCTTTCTCGCTCTAAACCTTCTTTCTCTCACTAAAACTCTTGATCACTAACATACTTAGATCTTGTTTCAAGTGATCTAATCTCTTCTTCTTATCTCTTCCCTCTCATTCAAGTGCAAGAGAAGAACACTCGTATTCGTCAAGAAACGAAGTTTTAATTAGTGATCTCTCCTCTTTTCTTCTAAGTATCAAACCTCTATTGTATTTATCTTGGGTATTTGTATGATTCGGATATTGTGTAGATCCGATAGTGTAGATCTTGTGAGTATGTATATCTTGTGAAGTGATAGATTGGTTCTAGCCATGATTAGGACTCGACATTTAGCTTAGTGTCGAAAAATAACGTAAGCGACATGTAAATGGTTTTCTCCGCCTAAAGGGAGCTTGTTGACATAGTGAAATCTTGAATCGGATACTCGGGGAGTGGAGTAGGATAAAGAGGTGCTTAGTAGCCAAACCACTATAAAATCTCAGTGTCTTGGTTTGGTTGTTTCTTTCCTTATCTCTTTACATTATTATTTTTGTTATTTAGTTTTCGTTTAGATAGTTATTGCTTGTTCATATTGTGATTTGATTGAACATATAACTCGGATCTATACATTTTTGAAAGTAAACTTTTAAACCGTAAAACAATCGTGTAAACTATTCAACCCCCCCCCCCCTCTAGTTTCCACACATGGTTTATCTTATGCTCTTTGATCATCCCCGTCCCCCTAAAAAGGTGGTTTTGATACGTCTAACAGAATATAAGAATTTTAACTTTGTAGAATATCTTAACACATGTATGATAGGATTCACTTTGGGTTTTTAGAGAGGGAAAGAGATGGTTGGATGAACACTTAGAGAGAGAAAGAAAAAAGGATAATATTATCTTAGTGTAATGTGAGAAATGAACAACCAACACCCTTTCCATGTGTGGAGAGGGTTAATATATGTCATACCAAGGCCGGCCATGGGCCCTTAGTGGGCTTGTCCATGGGCCTTTGGCCCGGTTAGCTTACTAACATAACATTACTAATTACTACAAGCTATCACTACCTATATTGGAAGTGACCGATACTTTTCCGTATTTCTAACAATATCCCCCTAAGGGAGGTCACTCTAATTTAAAAAAAATAAACTTAGCATACTATGCTTTTACTTCGGTCTTGAGCTCGTAGTCTTTAACTTCAATCATTAACTTGTGATTTGATGTAGTGATCATAGACTTTAGATGTGAGCTTGTTGCTTTATCTTGACTTGAATGTGAGAATGTGATCTTGAACACCTTGAGATCATCAACCAAGCATAATCTCGTTTTGCCATCTTGTAAACTTTGCCATCTCGTAAACTTGTAACTTCTGGACCAACATGCTCATACCTTTCTTGATTCTATAATCTTGAAAAGCTTTAATAATGCATCTTTCTTGACATTCATTAACTTTAACACTTCGTTGCTTCAAGAAGGACTTACGGTATCAGAGTAGCAGAAGTCTTGAAACATGTACTTGAGCTTTCATGATGACTTTATATTTGTCGGTTGGGTATGAGCATGTGGCTATGAATCTTGTGAGTCAGCTGGAATCAGGTACCTTCATTACCATCTTTACATATTCCTGAAATAGAACAGTTAGCAATAAAGCGGGGGGACGAATATGTCTTTGTCATTTGCCCGTGTTTGGTTGGAGTAACCTTCAAATCTGTGAGGATCGACCTGTGATCAAGTAGATTCAATTTAAGAAGAATCTTCTTGACAGGATTTCCAGCTGAAGTATCGAATCTTTCTAACACATATGTATCAGATTCATCAAACTTAGCATGTTCTCATTATCAGAACGTCTCAAAGCAGACAACACAATAAGAGTAAACCAGCTAGTTACTATCTCACCGATTGAAATAAAAAATTGATTTGAAAATCAATCGACGTGTCACTTGCTAAAGTGGTTTTATGACACATCGAGAGTGTTAATCATTTCAAAAAATTCATCAGCAATCGTCAATTCATAACCTGGAACAAGTTTGATTCTTATAGAATCGCACCATTAGTTTTTCCAGCTTGTCAAAGTTTGTATTCATATAGAATCGAACACAGTCACCTACCATGAGCTTGTTTGTATGTTGGCTAAGCAGGATTTCCATCTTCTTTGTGAATGATTTCACTCGGATTTTCTGGCAAAATCACAAGGATACTGCTAGTACTCTTAATTTGTTAACTTGTTATTCACATTGTGTGGACCTAGAATAGCCTGCTTTGGACATGTGTCCTACATGAATTATGGGATGATATTGTTTGGCTAATAGACTCATTAGTGCCCTTGGTTTTAGTGATCGGAGGCTGGAGCAGACTGCCACCTTTTCAAATCAAACTAACTGGAGTGAGAAGTTGATCAGAAATGCATGTAATTACTTGAGAAATGAAACATGAGTCTGTTGAGAGACCTTAAGTAGCAAGGGAGGGTTGTGCATAGCGTCACTGGGTCCATGACTGTCTTCAATGTCAGACAACAACTTAGTGTTTCCGACAAATTATGTATTGACCCGGTTTCTGCCTAAGTGTATGGAGGGCTTCTTTCTTTTCACCCTTTATCCTTACATTTCTTTTTCATTCTTCAACCCCTTCAAATGCTACCGAGTTTCATAACTAAACACTTGTGGGTTTGTTCCAGTGTTAGCTCCATCTCAGTCGGCATTATTCCCGATTCTCACTTTTTCTCCTTTTGTATCATACCTAAGGACTTCTACACTAACTAGTAGATATCCCTGGGTAGATCCCTCCGGTTCTGACTGGATCATGGGATTTGAATACCTATGCCTAACCACCTTATAACTCCATAAATTTAAGTACATGGTCGGTCTTTTGGGTATTCCATCACAATCGAAACCAAAATCATTGAAAAGTTCAATCAAAGTGTTTGATATAAATATCAAAAGATTTACACTTTGAGAGTTTTTCATCATCACTAAAATCTCCCCCTTAACATGTGCACCGTAATCGTAGTACATGCTAAGTGTTGGAGTGCATTGAGTCCATTTTATATGATCACATGTCAATACAATTTAGATTCAGTTTAATCACATTTTCTCCCCTTATCCAAAATGTTAATCCTTTGATATTTTGGATATCAATTGATTAAACGTTCGGGGACAAAATGTTACATAATCACTATAAGGAACATTTTAATGCTCCCCCTAAAGTTTTGAGGGAATATAAGACTGTGCTGAGTACAATAATTTGAAATTTTTTCCCTTGATATTTTGGATATCAATTGATTAAACGTTCGGGGACAAAATGTTACATAATCACTATAAGGAACATATATACCAATTCACAAGTTTATGATATACGAAATGACTTTTGAGAGATGAACATAATATGACAAAGTCATATTGTTCTTTGCAGCAGTCTGAGGTCAGTTTCGTAGAGTATACCGCCAATAAATTTCTCCAAACTCCTCATCATCCTCCTTTCCTTTAGTAGCTTGTTGATGTCCTTGATCATGAAATAAGCTCTTTTCTTTTCCAATGTGCTCCATCTTCTCTTTGGCAAGTACTCCTTGTCGATATTCTTGGTAATGTCTTCGAGCGAAGAAAGAAGCCTGGTTAATGTGCCATCACTGAACTTGTACAGTTCGTCAGAGCGCATCAACCTGTTCCTCTTGAAGTCATCGACATAAATGAATCCTTGAGGGTCTTTGTATGGAGTGTACGGGTGCCTTTTTCTGAGATCTGGTCTTGTAGTATCAAGCTTGGTGACGTTCATTTATTTTTGATAACTTTTAACTCCAAGTTGAAGATCTTTGACTCGTTTTTGAATAACCAGACTTTTGGTGAACATTCTTAGTGCTATTACGAAATCAGCAACATCAACCCCTAAAAGATTTATGAGTCGATTCTGAACCACAAGAAGTAACATGTCCTCGATATCATTGATCCGAAGTTGTGGAAATTCACCTTCCTTGAATCTGTATAATACGTTATCAGCTCTTCTTACTACATTCTCTTCGAAGTACCCGTATCCATGTTTCCTCATTACCTTGACATGAGTGACAGCCAGAATACGTTTTGTTGAATATACATCTGCTCTTGATTGCCTGCCTCTTGCATATGCATAGAAGGACTTACGTTGTTCTCTCCAATGTGAGATACCTCATAACGTATATTTATCATAAGCAACTTTAACAGGACTCCATATGTTTGGAACCATGTCTTCAATGCCTGGTAGATCATATTGAGCGGCCTTTGTCTTGGTAGTAGACGTCGTGTATGTCATAGTCGAAACTCCTCCTTGTAGATACTTGAGATCATTGTTGATGAAGTATTCAAATGGTACTCTTTGACATTTTCCATGCGTGATCAAAGGAAGGGGTTTGGAAAGATCAAATGGGTAGTCACCGCCTTTAGGATTTTCCTAATCAATCTTTTTCTGAAAGAGCCTTGTAGCATTCTTCAAAGTCATATTCTAAATCAGCATAATTAGAGCGGGTGCCTTTGAGTAGTCTGAATGCTGGTCCTAACAGGATTTCTTGAGTTAAATTCTTAATTTTCAGGCCATTCAAGATGTATCCAGAGAAGTCTATGGGAGTGCTCATCAATTCATCAAAGTCCTTTAACGATTTATCAGTAGAAGTGGAAGCTGCTAGAGTCATTAACCAATTTTGGGTTGGTCCTTACTGAGTAGTCTTGCCAATATTCCGGTCAGGATCAGTGGGTTCTTGAGGTGGTGTAGGTTTCTTGAACCAGTCATGTCTAGAGGCATCCTCTTTCCTAGGTTCATCATCATTATCACTCGAATTCCCTTCTTGATCTTGTGGCATGTCTGAATCTGCAACCTCAAACACTAGTTCCTCTGATTGAACAGACTTTCCAGAAGGTTTTGGTTGAGACTTGGTGCCTTTGGAAGAGCTAGACATTGAATCTTCATTTTTTGGACATGTGGTTGGTTCTGCATCTTTGCTTGTCTTTCTCTTCTTTAACCCTCGGTCTGATCCAGCGAAAGGGTCTTCATCTTTATCCTTGTCTTTTCGGCCATGCTTCAATAAATATACATCATAAGAGAAGAAGACATCTTTGTCAAGATCGTAAGATTTTTTCAAATTATCATAGCAATCTCGGTGTTCGGGAGCTGCCAGATATGATTCACTTTTCTCCATTTTGTTGATAAAGATCTTCTTTAACTCAAATTCAGTAAGGCCCCGTTTGGTTCGCGGAATCTTCAGGATTCTGATGGAATTGGAATCTGATTCCAATTCCATAATGTGTTTGGTTGGCAGAATGTTTAAATTCAAAATCTGAATTACATTCTTACTGTGTTTGGTTGACGGGATGAATTTAATGAATTAACTAAAATTCCTTTATGTGTGGAATTCAACATTACATCATAAAACGGAAGGAAAGTTTATAATTCCATGCAATTTGATATTTTTATCATCAAAAATATATTATTATTATTATTATTATTATTATTATTATTATTATTATTATTATTATTATTATTATTATTATTATTAATATTGGAGGGAAGCCGAGATACTATCTGAGCTCCCACTCCTTTAGCAATAGAAAATCCAATCCTATTAAAAATATGACTAGCAGCGCGGGCCCCAATATCTTGAGCCATGGAAAAATTCCGGACCCGCTTCAGTAAAGCCATCGCATCTTTCTCGAGTTCCTCAAAAGAAGAAAATGAGAAAGGGAGAAATCCGTATCCAATATCCGCACATTTAGTCATATATCATACCCCATTTGCGCTGTGCAAGCATCATCCACGCCCGCCAGAGCAAAATCAGACATCCCTGTTTGTGTCAAGGGAGAAGATCCAGTCAGATCTACACACACATCAAGACCTCCATCCCACGAGTAAAGAAGCATATCTGCTGGACGTAATTTTTTGTCATGTCCCCCATCCAGTCCGATATCAACTTCCTTACCAGCTGAAATACCCGATCAAAAACAGATGTCGACAAGGGTGTCACGAACCATATTGTGACGGTGCTTAATCCCGATAATCCCAGCACATGATAAGCATGATCCCCATAAAATCCACATAAAAACCGCTTGAACAAGCTGAAACAAGGCTGGAGACAGAAACTAAGGACGCCTAAACGGTAACACAGAACAGAACCGTAAGTCTTACCGTTCATAGTTTGTCCCAGCCCAGAAATCGGCACCACACGAAGCCAGTCTGAAGTGTGATCCTCCTTTTGAGATTGCCACAAGGCCATCTGTCGAGGCGATAAAGAAAAAGAAGATTCAGCATCCTTAGTAACCCGAGTGAAATATATGTCTGCCATTTTTTTCATAGTTTTGGGGGCACGATCCTCACTGGATTACTTAGAAAATCATCTCCATGGCATTGTTAAACACACACGAAAGCGTCACGAAAGTGAAGCCAGAGCTACGATACCAACATCTCGAAGCAGTATTAGTCTGGGCAAAGTGCAGACTGCAAACGCAGGCAATAAAGGTATAGTTCAAACATCACTCTGCCAGAATAAATGCCAAGCCCCCAAATGGCAAAAGGGTAAAGTAGCGATCTCCACGGCCAGTTCCCAAAACTTCGATCCAGAAGCCGTGAAATACGCTCCAAGGCAGAACGAAGAGCCATGTCAAAAGAAAGTTGAGCCGACTCAAAGACACGAGGGGCATTGCGCATCGTAAAATATAGTTGAGAAACGCCCCGCACACGCTCAATGAGAAGCAACTCACATTGAGGATCATTAATCTTGGCTACCGCGTCCAAAAGCCCAATGGTTTTAGATACTCTCTTCATGACAAGCGCACTACCAAAATCAACATCCACACTAACAGGTCCACCCAATAACTTAACCCCATGCAAGGGCCGAGAAATATTATGTGGGAAAATACCTTCCAATCTGCTCCTAGGGTCTTCCTTGGGCCAGATCTCTGTTTTGTCAACGTTGAGATGCAATCCATAACGCGGACCATCCCCCGTAATTAATTCCAAAACTTTACCTACAACCAAAGTATCCCCAACAATAGTGCCATCGTCAAGATACCAAGCCTGAAGATAAAGATTAAAGGAGTCTCTGATCTTACAAATCAGGGGATGTAGCACTAAGGAAAATAAAAGAGGGCCAAGAGGGTCACCCTGATGCACCCCTTGGCATGGCCACAAGGAGTGCTCTCCGTAGTACAATCTGGCAGGGCTAGAGTAGCAGAACTCTACCCAACGAGAGATAGCAGGACATCGTAGACGGACTTCCTCTAACATAACAGTCCGGTCGAACCAGATGAAGGCATTTTGAAATCACAAAAGCATTGAAAGAACCAACATCATCTCCACGATCCTAACAAACGATATAACTGCATGAAGAATAGCCTCACCCCCTCCTGGAACCCCAACACAAAACTGCAAGACACAACAAATAACCATCCTAAGAATACAGATCACTAGTGGCACTAACCTTGGAGACCAAATGCCTCCAGATAGTACCAACAGCTATAGGACGAATACCACCACCTGGCTTAACAAGCGGTGTAAGAGGGGCACTAGCAATATACCCACCCAGCACCGTAGGGGGGGGGGGGGGGGGGGGGGGGGGGGGGGAGGGCAGTTCCCTCAAGAAAGAGATTCACCAACTTGGGTGATAGAAGAACCAACTTATCAGAAAGTAGGCAAATATCCACTCCGCTCAAGCAATCCATAAGGTGTTGGGCACGCAATCCATCGCGTCCACATGACGTACGTCGGGGAAAACTCTTGATCCTGTCCAGAACCACATCCTGAGATGCAATGAGGGGATGGTGGTCAATATGTGAATCTCGCAAGGATGGAGTAGACATAAAAGGGTGTTTAGTCTTTAATTCCTGGAGAGTAGCATCGTTATAGGGGGCCACACCCGAGGATGAAAGAACCCTCACAGCAGCAGTATAGTGGTCATCACAAATTTTCCTCTTACATTGCTTGAGGATTCGCTCAGTCATTATTATTATTATTATTATTATTATTATTATTATTATTATTATTATTATTATTATTATTATTATTATTATTGTTATTGTTATTGTTATTATTATTATTATTATATTAATTTATTATTATTATTATTAATTATTTTGTTATTATTTTATTATTATTATTATTAATTTTTATTTATGTATTATTAATTTTTTTAATTTTATTTATTTATTTATTTAAAAATTATATTATTATTTATTTAAAAAATTATATATATTTATTTATTTAAAAATTATATTATTTTTTATTTTTTTTAAAATTATATTTATTTAAAAATTTATTTAATTATATATTTAATATTATATTATTATTTATTTATTATTATTATTATCTATTTATTTATTTATTTATTTAAAAATTATATTATTTTTTAAAAATTATATTATTATTATTTTTTTAAATTATATTTATTATTATTAATATAATTATATAATTTGTTTTTTCATTTCATTTTTTTCCAACCAAACACGCGATAGTTTTCACAAATTCCAATTCCGTCAGATTCCAATTCATTAACATTCCAATTCTTTAACATTCCAATTCCTTAACATTCCAATTCCTCAAACACATTCCAATTCCACCAAAAACATTCTGCGAACCAAACGGCCCCTAAGTGTGGAAGCAGCCTCATAAGTAGAATGTGGTTGAGAAGACACCTTTGCTAGAGTAACTTCATCACGTGATTCTTTAATCAAATTTTCGATCACAGGTGGAGCGAAGTTAGACACTTCCTTAGGCAGAATCTGAGGCAGATGATCTTTTACTTGCTCTTTGATTCTTGTCATGAGAGACTCTGAAAGGAATTTCATGAATTCTTCTCTGGTTTCTCCCAAGCGTGTGTCTTGATGTTCATCAATTAAAGTTGTCACTTGAGTGTGTAGAGGGTCTTTTTTAAGTTCAGCAACTTCTTTTTCTAATGTTGTTATTCTATCGTTGAATCAAAAGACTAATGCAAAGTCGGGAAGTGTAGATAGAGGATTTGTAGTTTTAATTGTCGGTGGTGGATTGGGTGTTGTCAGTATTGGTGGAGGAGTGAAGGTTTGGGATGATTGAGGAATGTTTATGTATACAGGTGATGATTCAGTGATAACAGAAATCGGTATTGTAAGAAGAGTGGGTGCCTGAGTTCTTGGGACTTCATGGTGGACATGAACATCTAGTGGAGAAACAATTTCTGCATCAGCATGAGGAATATCTGAAAAATTTAGGAATTTGGATGCCAAGTCGGATGAACGAGAAGAACTAGTAACAGGAACTTCAGTCTTCTTCGTAACAGTAGAAATTGTCACATGAGCATCTTCAACAACTTGTTCTTGAGTAGTCTCTAAATTTTCATTCCTTTTGTTGAGCGTCATTCATTTCAGCATCAGCACCCTTACCTTGAACAACCTCTTTATCAGTCTGAGTGGGTTCTTTCAATCTTGCATCAACATCATCATCAAATTGGTAGGTAGTATCATCCATTCCCTTTTCTTCATCACTTTTAATCACATCATCACTTTTTGATTCCAGGTTATCATCATCTTTATAGTGGGAGTATGAACAAACTCCTCCTCTTCTTGATCATCATCTTCATATTCTTCTTCTTGCTCTGAATCAGATTCTTGCTCGTCACTCTTATTCTCCTGCTCACTACCTTCGTTACTTGATTCTTGTTTATTGTTGTTGTCGTCTTCATCATTTCCCCAAGACTCATATTCACTCTCAATAGAGTCATCTTCTGTCAAATCGGGAACCCCTGGTTTATCACCAGTTCCTTCACTTGTGACAGTAGCTGTGATCTTATCAACACTTTGTGGTTTTTTGGCAACCGTACCAGAACTACTAGGATGTGTCTTATGAAAGTCCCTTAAGCTCTTCTTTCTTACTTCTTTCATCTAAGCTTCTTCAGTCAAAGCTACTTCAGATAGAAATTCAATTCCTTTCCTATGAGTAACATACACCTTTTCCTTTTCCTTACTTTTAGACTTTGTTTCCATAAGAGCTTCTCTGATGATGACACCTGCTGTTTGCTTAGTTGTAGACTTTTTGGTAGGTCTCTTAACTCGTTTGCCTTTCTGGACAGGTTCTTCATCTATAGGGACTAGATCACTGTCTTTCTTAGATGGTGAAGCTTTCTTAAATTTTCGAGCCATCTTGGGAGGTACAGCACCTGTAGCATATCCTAGATAAGTCTTGTAAGCTTAACTTTCCTTCATCTCTGGACTAGTCAAACATTCAGGAAGAACAACTTCATAGATCTGAGTTTCTTCTTTTGCTGAAACAAATCTTAATGTGTTAATTAAGTAGTCATCTTTGGAGGTGTGCATCCCAATTTGTTTCTCCAGCAAAGTGTCTTTTCTTGAATAAGGAAGTGGTGAATGATAGCTTTGGTGAATTGAGGGTAGTACATATTTTCTTGCTTTTTGTAGACTCTGTTGTTAATCTGGTAAACGAAGTCTTCCCAAAGTAGTTCCACATAGTCTACATTCTTTTGATAGTACATACCCCAAAGGATTTGAGCTCTGGAGAGACAAAGCTTGTCAAGACCACTACTCTTTCCAGTTAAACCTCTGTTGATAAGAGTAGCAAAAGTTCTCCAGGGTTGATGCATCAGGTACTCTTGGGCAAATTTGAAATATATCTCTGAAGACTTCCAAAGTAAGTTTGAATTGTTTCTTCTTGTCAAGCTTGAATCTGTAAAAGGTGTCATGCTTGTACACAGAATTCTATAATTGATGCATGTACACTTCAGGGACATCAGCAGCGATGAAAAATGCAGGATAACATGGAGTGAGTGCAATAGCATCCAGAATTACTTGAAATGTGGGTTCTCTTGGTGTCAATCCTCGAGGGATTCTTCCATTGCATTTTCCGATATCAAGTCTATTCTCCTTGGGAACAAGCTCAAGATCAAGCTTGGTTTGTTGAGCAGTGATGGAAGACATGATTCTGCTTAAGCTTAAAACGAAGATCGAATGAGTTCTTGAGGGTTTGTAGGTTAATAATGGAGGTTTAAAGGTTTATGTGTGTGTGACGAGAGAAAGAAAGAGACGGGGAGGTGTTTATGTTCAAATCTTTCAAGGTTTGGCATAAATGCCCCCTGAGGTTTAACAATGTTTCTAATTTTCTTTTAAACTTCTCCTAAGGCAAACTAAGTTTCCCAAATTGCAAAACTAGTCCCTAAGGTTTAGTAAACAAGAAAAAGTCACACATTTTGCATTAATATCCCTATAAGATTAAAAAAATAACATGTAAAGCCTGATTAAGTTAAAGTTAATTAACTCCCTTTAATTATTCACCCAATATCATTAAAACATTTTCTGATTGACACATTATTAGTTGTGAAGAATATGATTTTGACAGTTTCTCCCCCTTAAATAATGACCCGTTTTCTATTGAAAGAGCTGTAGTCGTTATTTAATGGATCAAAATTGTCTCAGAAAATGATGATTTGTTGAATTTGAAAGATGATTATTATATATTTAAAAAAGCAACACCCAAGAAAATAAGATTTCTCTTATTTGACACATAAGCGCACTGACACGTACACTTACGGAATATAAGAAGCACGGGTTGTGATGCAAAGTAATCACAAGCCTTTGAATAAATATAAAGTAATTCATTCCCGAGAAAAAAAAATTTCCCGCTGTGAGGTCAAGTTGTCTTTTTGACGACATACTTTCCTTGAAGATGAAGACCGGGTTACTATCAGAAATAATAGCAAGCCATTTTGGCATGTTTTGAAAGCTTTTGAAACTTCTGCTCGAACTTCATTTACAGCCTCGTATCATTATTAAATGACATTTCTAAGGCCGTAAATATTATCAATTTTCAAAAGACATGCCAGAGATACATATTTTTATATTTTTCTGATTTTTTAATTTTTTCTTTTATTTTTGTAAAATTTTATAAAAGTAAAATCTTTTTGGATTTTTTATGTTTTCATATATACATATATATAAGATATGAGTTACCACCATCACTCGTCCATTTCCTCTGCCAGACGTTTCAACGTTTCTGGAAACATGCTTTTCATACCTAGCATATCGATCAAGAAGTTAAATCTCTCTCGAGGCAAAGGTTTAGTAAAGATGTTAGCCAGTTGGTATTCAGTCCGGACAAAGTATTGCTCCATGATTACATTCTCTACTTTCTCCTTTATGAAATGGTAGCGAATATCGATGTGCTTTGCTCTTGAATGTTGAACATTGTTGCAGCATAAAACAATCGCACTCTTGTTGTCGCAGTACAGAGGGATCTTATTGAATTGAAAGCCATAATCTGTTAGCTGTGAACGCATCCAAAGGATTTGTGAGCAACACCCAGATAAGGTAATATATGCAGCCTCTGTACTCGATATGGCAGTGCTCTTTTGCTTCTTGGACGACCAGCTAACAAGTTTATCACCTAAGAACTGAGCCCTTCCCGATGTACTACGTCTAGTATCTTAACACCCCGCATGAACGACATCTGCATAAGCTGTGAGTGACATGTCGGTATCCTTCGAGTACCATAAACCCATGTTAATGGTTTCGTTAAGGTATCGAAAGATCCATTTCACCGCTTCTAAGTGCTTTTCAGTAGGCTTAGCCTGATACTAGGCACATAAGCAGACATCATAGTTAAGGTCAGGTCTACTGGCTGTAAGATACATTAAGGGTCCAATCATGCCACGGTAAAGTGTAGCATCAACTTGTTTCCCCTGTAGATCTTCATCCAGTTTCTTGATTTCAATCATGGGTGTGTCAACAGAATCGGTAGAATTTAAACCATATTTTTTAATGATTTCAGAAGCATATTTAGATTGGTTTATGAAGATACCTCTAGGACATTGAGAAATTTGTAATCCTAAAAAGAATGGCATTTGTCCCATCATCGACATCTTAAACTTATTGGTCATCTGATTAGCAAACTCATTAAACATGGCAGTATTAGTAGATGCAAATATTATATCGTCAACATAAATTTGTACCAGTAATAAGTCGTTTCCAGCATGTCATGTGAAGAGTGTTGGATCAACGGCACCTTTGGAGAATTGTTTAGAGATAAGAAAGCTTGACAGCATATCATACCATGCACGTGGTGCTTGTTTTAGACCGTAAAGAGCCTTTTTGAGCTTGTACACATGTGATGGGTTGTTCTGATCAACAAATCCTTCTGGTTAAGAAACGTAGACCTCTTCTTTGAGCTCGTCATTCAAGAAAGCCGTTTTGATATCCATTTAGTAGATTGTTATATTCTTGTGAGCGGCATTTGCTACGAATATATGAATGGCCTCTATTCTAGCAACCGGTGCAAATGATTCCTCGAAATCGATTCCTTCTTCTTGTCTGAATCCTTGAGCAATGAGTCTTGCCTTATTCTTTAATACCCCGCCAAATTCATCTGTCTTGACCTTATAAATCCATTTCAGCTTGATCAAGAATACTTTATCTAGACATGGCACCAATTCCCAAACTTCAAGTCTTTCAAATTCATGAATTTCTTCTTGCATTGCATCGATCCATGATGGTTCGGTCATTGCTTGTTTGAAGTTCTTTGGTTCTACTAAAGTTAGGAAGGCATCAAAATAACACCACATGGCATCAGTTTCAAGTTGCTTCCTTGTAGATACAGAGCGAGAAGGATCACCGATCACGTTTGCTATAGGATGATCCTTAGTCCATCTACCAAGGTGTTCAAATGGAGTGTGGATTTGTATCACATTAGATGATGATCCTTGAGAAGTTGAGTCTTATAAAGATTCATTAAGTGGATCATCATGAAATGTTGGTGTTTTTGGTGATTCTTCAAAACCTTGAGAAATGATTGGAGAATGTTCTTGTTATTGTGATGAGGGAATACTTGTTGATAGAGCATCCTGGTTAATGGAGATTGACACAGGAGAATCAGCTAAAACTTCAGCTCTTGGAGCAGTAGCTTCTTGAACTAGAGAAATAGTAATTGTTAGAGGATTAAAGTACTCATCGAACATTGGTTGAAATAAACGATCTCAATCATCTTTGTTTGGTGGAATACAAGGTTGTTGAGAAACAGGTTTTGAAACGAGTCCTGTATAGGATGTAGCAGGAGTCATATATTGAAGCCCGGGTTTTGAACTGAATTGTTCAGAAGCTATTGTTGTTAACTCATCGAACGTTACATGAATTGTTTCAGAAATTATCCGGGTCCTTTTGTTGTAGATTCGGAACGCTTTCTTTGTAGGCGCGTAACCAACGAAAATCCCAATGTCTGCTTTTGCATCAAATTTACCCATATTCTCATGGTCATTTGTAGGATAACAAAGTGAACCAAAGACATGAAGGAATGATAAGTCTGGTTTCTTGTCTTGCTTAAGCTCGTATGGAGTTTTGTTGTATCGGAGGCGTATCATAGAACGGTTTTGGGTATAACAAGCTGTGTTGATAGTTGCGGGCCAGAGATATAATAAAGCTTTAGAAAATATCAGCATTGTTCGAGCGGCTTCAACAAGAGTCCAATTACGCCTTTTGACAACACCGTTCTTCTGAGGAGTGCGGGCTACATAATTTTGATGCGAGATGCCAACATTTTCATAAAATTCATGAAGTGTCTGATTGACAAATTTGGTTCCATAATTTGTTCGAACATTCTGAACTATGGCATTCAAACGAACTTGTATGTTTTTAATGCATTTGATGATGACCGCAGGAGCTTCGTCTTTTATCTTCAAAAATATGACCCAAGTAAATCTTGAGTAATCGTCGACTATCACTAAGATATACCTTTTCTCGTTAATACTAGCCACACGCATCGGGCCACACAAATCCATATGCAAAAGATATAGTTTCTTTTGGTTAGTGTCTTCAGCTTTGGGTTGATGAGAGGATTTTTTGCTTTTCCCTAATGCACATGCTGAACACAAATGATCTTTCTGAAATTTAAGTCTAGGAATTCCTCATGCAAGACCGTCTTTAGCTAGCTTGTTCAAAGTACCAAAGTTGAGATGAGATAATCGACGATGCCATAACCATATCTTAGTCTTTGACGCTTTAGATAGAAGATCGGAGATGATTTAAGCATGTTATCAAGAGAAATTATGTACAAATTTATTTCTCGGGACCCTGAAAGTAGATCAACACCTTCTAAATTGCGAATAAAGCATGTGTTTTTCCGAAATGCAACTTCAAGATCCGTGGTATATGCTTAATTATACATACCATTTTCCATCTAAAACGGACTTAAATAACTAAAAACGTACCAAAAATACATTGTATTTGTATGTTTTGCATTTGTTTTGTGCAGGAAATGGATATTCAAGAAAAGAACAAAAAGAAAGCAAAAACGACCAAACCAAGCACGGGATGGAAACATCACAAAATTGGCTAACAGTAAACAAATTATGTCTAAGCCCCTCAACGTAGTATACCCTTAAGATAACAATGTTTCCCAGCTAATAGTCACCATACCCCATAATTCTTGCAATCTGGTCGTTCCCGATTCTAACAGTACCTAGAAATTTACTGACAAAGTTTATGAGCTGAGAGCGATTCCCTGTCATGTGTTTCGAACATCCAGAGTCTAGATACCAGAGTACAATCTGGACAACCTGTCATGAAAAGAAAAGAAGACGATAGAATATCTGTTGCATTGGATCCCCAAGTTTGATTGGGTTTCTAGTGGTTAGCATTCTTAGATTCTACAATCTTAGCTATTTTACTCGAACCTATGTTTTTAACATTTTTGGGTTTCCTGCTATAGACTTTAATCTCTGGTTTTTGTATTTTAGCTGAGTGCGAAATGGTTTGCTTAGAAGACACTACGTTAGTTGAGGTGATCCTAGTTAAAGGGCACGAGTTACCAACTACAGTGAAGGTTCTGCCTGTTGGTTTTCACTTAAATCTTACTTCAGTGAATACATGACCCGTAGGTTTCAAAATATTTTGTTTTTTATGTTTCTCAGCAGATTTAGTACGGTTATTCCCATTTTGCACAAGATCAAGAAGATATTTATCATGAACACCATCAAACATAGATTTATTAAAAGTAGCACAGAGAATTTCAGAATTCGCATTTGACAGTAAATGCTTAACATCAACATCACAAGTAGGTTTAAAAACACGATTTGTTTTATTAACTTTCCTAGATTGGGCTTCTACTTTATTGTTCTTGTTCCTACTTGGTGTCTGCTAGATCCTATCATTCCTTTTATTGCCTAGAGGCTTTGATCCGTAATTACTAGTAGAACACTTCACTCTTGTAGAAGACAACACAGGTGTGTTAGAATCTGATGTATTAGAAGACTTTACCTATTAATGTTGCTTGAGTAAGTGAGAGGTTCAGCAAACCTAACTTTCTTGACATTGTTCATAGGTGAGACAACAACCTTCTTAGTACTAGGTGTTATCGCATTAGGGAACGTATGTTGAACATATGCAAGCAACTCCTGAATTCTTGTGGCATACTTACAAGCAAAGTCTAACTCACTATCTAAAGGTTGTTTCACTTTAGCTTGTTCGACTATTTCCCAAAGAGTATTAGCTTGTTCTTGAGTGTATCTAAGATAGTCTATGTGAGTATCCCTATTTTGCAATAACCTAGGAGGCAACTGTACTAAATCAAGCTTGAACATGCCTGAAGAAATAGTGGTGGCAGAAGGTGTGTGTACAACATGTTTAACAATTTCTTTCCCTTTTAATTTTCATAAATCGTTTTTCAATGATGTTATCACAAAAATCTTTTCTTGAATTTGAGCTTTTAAATCCTCATTTTCCATAGATTTTAAGTTCAGTTTGTTAATTAAAGAGTCACTCTGTTCTTTATGATGAACACGTATCTGTTTGATCGAGTCAAAATGATCATTAAAAACCTGTTTCACATGATTAATTTCATTACAAAGACGTTCATTCTCATAAAGCAATTTTGCCACACTATTTTCCAGTTCCTTATTTATAGGCTCAAGTTCACATTTATCATGATTAACGTTTTGTTCCTTGGTATTCTCTCTCAAAGATTTAATAGTATCCTTTAATTTACAAATGGTCTTGTCTTTATCTTGTAGCCGAGCTTTCAAATCATTGATTTCAAAATATTCTGAAATTTCAACAGCATTTTGAGTAACACAAGATTCATCGTTTTGAAAAACTTCTTGTTTTAATTGCATTGATACTTCGAGAGAAATACAATGTTTTTCAAGATGTGAGTAATTTTTCAAAAAATCATTATATGCTTGTTTTGATTTGGAAAGCTCAGCATCAAGATTCAAACACTTTTTACGTGATTCACACTTTTGCATTTCCATATTCACATAATCATTATTCAAAGACATAGAATTCATCACAGTTAACAGTACATCTTAAGACATGATTTTTTGTAAGAGTCAATCATTTTCCAAAAGAATTTCTTTCTTAGCAATTTCCAAACATTGTTTATCAACTGAAGACTGTTGAACAACCACTTCCATTTGGTTAAAAACTGTTTGTGCTTCCGTTATTTCATTTAGAAGATCTTTATCAAACACATTGAAGATGTCGTTTAAAGATTTTAGAAATGGAATAATTTCATTGTTAAAAACAGTTTTTGTATGCTCAAACCCTCATTCACCTTCTTCAAGAGCGTTACGTGTTGTCCTCTTCTTCACAATTATGTCAAACTGGGTGAAGTGGAATTTAAGCTTTTTAAGGCATGTATTCACCAAACTTACCTTAGGTAGTTCACTGGGAACATTTACTATGACAGGTGGTGTATAAGAAGGTTCAATGGTTAGATTGAGTATATGAAACCAAAAGGCTTGTTCAGCCGATAATTCTTGTTGTGGCGTAAAAACGTTTCCTAGACAAAATATTAGTAGGGTCGTAATTTTAATTATCATAATTGATAGGTTTATGAGAAATTTTCTTTGCAATAACTTCAGGATCCTTTGCTTTTTCAGACATTTTTGATCGACCCTCCTTCTTCAAAACAATGTTTTCTTCATCAACAATCCACAGCATATCGCAACATGTGTATTAGACATAACAACACCATCATACAAGGTTGGTTTTATCCGCTGAGCTTTCTTAAGATAAAACGGATTTTGATAACCTAGAGCTTGTTTGTTGTGTATTATCATAAAAAACGCTTGTGGCTAGTTTTAACATGTGCACTGTTTGAGCAGATTGACCCACTTTATAAATAATATTATCAAGTTCCTTAATCTTCTTTTCTCCCCCAAATCATTTCATTTCCATATATTTATTCTCTTTTTCTTGATCATTTTTAAAAAACCTGGCAAAAAGTTTGCAATACATATTCCTTGAGAGAGCTTTGATTTGTTTAGCCGCGCGAGATTTGCCACGATGCGTGACCGCGACGAGAGTGTTGCGGGGAGTCTAGTTTCTCTTTAAATCATATCATCCATTTAGGGAAAATCAATCATTTTGTCACGACTGCTTAAATCAAATATTAAGACGTTGTTCAAAGTTTTGTGCGCGCAGAGAGCCTTATATCTCTGCAAGCTCAGGGCGGTTTATTGTTTCATTATTTCTGTGCTTTATTACCTTTTTCCCAATTATTTAATGATTAATGATTTGTTTCGAACATTTTGTTCAATCACAGATAAAATCATTAAATCTTGTTTGCCTGCAAATAGTATCTTAACCCAGTTGCCTGTTGCGTTCTTGCACCGCGACGTTAAGAAAATGGGGAATGAAGATTGCTATCAAAAGATATTTTCATTATCTGTAAAATCCATAACTGGTGATTTTACAAAATGACTGCAATGCATTGCACACTGATTTATCCATATCTTTTCAATAGGTTTATTTCAGATTATAGTTACCTTTGAGATAACGTCGGGACCATAATTTGAAATGTTAGCCCATAAGAACCGCTTTGTGGCCTCGAGATATCTTCACTGAATCATAAATATCCAAATCCTTAGTCTGGAAAGAAGCATTGTGAGGAATGATTATCTGAGCTTGACCTGCTGGAATTCCTGGATCTGCAAGAAATGCAAGTTGCTCATCATCCAATATTTGTCCAGCTTCCTGAGCTTCTACTAACATAGCTTTCTCCTTATACCATGTTGCATTCCTTGGTAGCTTAGGTTGAGTGCATTGCCTAGCCATATGTCCTTCACCTTGGCAGTTGTAGCATTTAACAACTCTTGCCTGTCCACTTGTAGTATTTCCCCTTGAATTAGTAGCATTACCCTTATACGTAGTACCAGAATAATTTTGCCCTTGCCTCCCCTGAACTTGTTGCACTGTAACCCTGCCATCTTGAATAGTGGCTTGGTTTCTTGGATTAGAGGAAGTTCTGAGTTAAATATTAGTAGAAGGGAACCTTGAAGAAGCTACATCGGTTAGAAAAGCCATTGCTTTATTAAGACAAGCAATTGGATCATCTCCAGGAGAAAACACAAGAATAGCAAAACCCGAGTCTACAAATGGTGACTTAGTCATAAGTTGTGTAGGAGATTAAGGTGATTGATAAGCAACTTGTGGAATTACTTGTGGAACAGTTGAGGTTTGATGATTCATTTGAGACTGAAATGTATGTAATGGTGAAATGGATGAATGATTAAATTGAGTTT
The DNA here is from genome assembly GCA_026074375.1 of Tanacetum coccineum. Classification (NCBI taxonomy): domain Eukaryota; kingdom Viridiplantae; phylum Streptophyta; class Magnoliopsida; order Asterales; family Asteraceae; genus Tanacetum; species Tanacetum coccineum. Next base: position 12,627 of record BQNB010071239.1, on the reverse strand, counting down.
GTAATGGATAATAAGATGAGTAATGTTGATTGGACTGAATTGATCCACGTTGTGATGGTGAAAACTATTGTTGAAGTTGAGGATTGTTGTAAGAAGACTAATAAGTGTTGAAGTGAGGTGGTGTCATCTCCTGATTTTTAACAAATGCAAGTGGATCTTGATTGCGTTTACGTATAATACGGACTTCATTTGCATGGAGTTCGTGTTGTTGAAGATATGCATGAAGTTGATCAAAGTTGGAGGTATACAAATCTTTGACAAGCTTGACATCAGTCACAAGCTTACTCCATTCAGATGGAAGACTGTTTAAGAACTTAGTATTAACTTAAAATTGCTCCATTTTCATTTTGTAGATGTTCATATTGTTAATCAGCTGAGTAAATCTCAAGTAATACGTGTGAAGTGATTCCCCCTTGATGTGAGTAAACTTATCAAATGGAGTAAGCGTGAATGTTGTAAATAGATCTATTGGGAGTAATTATCCCTATCCGGGTAAGTAGCGCTTACTAGTTTTGAAGGTCCTGAACAAACAGATATATACCATGCTGGATTGTCAATAGGTGATCTTGGTCGGATACCTTTAGGGCGAATAATTCTATTAGGCATATAAAATGCTTCCTTTTAAATTGAGATTCGATGTCATGAGCTTAGTGCAAACGTAAAATTTCTTTTATGTAAAGTTGTATCTCCTATAACTGTCACGTGCATACTGTGAACTTGTGGTCCACCTTTAATATTAAAATTAAACCTATGAATTCACTTAACTTTATGTTGACTGTTTTAGCATACTTTTCTTAGGTGTTTAGCTGTGAATGTCTTTGCTTGCTTTATGGTGTTGCCTTGCATTTAACCAATTTTCAAGAATTATTATTATCTATGTTAACATCGTTGTCAAGCCTTAAAACCTTTTATTCACTTCCGCATATTATCGTTGGGCCTAGGTAAAACTTTAACTATTTTAATTAAAGCAACGATGTTGGATTTTAAATGTACCCTTAGAGGTCATTCTTTGTATCTTGTGTGATGTATATTATGACGTCACGCCCCGGACACTTGTTTTCGAGTAGGCCCCGTTTGGGGGTGTGACAGATTGGTATCCAAAGCCAAGGTTATAGAGAACCAGGTAGTATATCTAGGTATGGGCTATAACCAGTATGTGATCCTATGTGCTTTTACCTGCTTACATATATATCTTATAATAATAGCGTTTAATATATATATATAAGTACTGATGACTCGTATCATCTGTCATGATCTCTGTGCACCATTATCAGAAGTTTCCCCTTGCACCTGTTATTGCCCCACCCGAGATTCGTCGACGGCCAGCGATTCTTGTCTGACCCGGTGAGGCTATTCCTTTCGGTCGACTTTATCGCACCCACCTCAATGGGTCGCGTAAGTTGTTGACTGCGAGGAAGAGAGTTGGACCCATTCCTGCTCGTAGACTTACACGGTGACGTGTATCTCATCATTCATCGAATCTTCATTCTTCACCAGACTCATCTTCTTCTAGTTCACCTTCAGATCCTTCTTTATCCGAACATACACCACATGGTCACCATACGATGTGATTCATCTTACACCAACGATTTTTATTCTTCGATCATTTACTAGGACTCCACGACGTAGTGAGGCTTTTAGACGTTGGAGGTCTGCACCTCTGTCTACCCCTTACCCACCGACTACATTATAGTCATCCTTAGGTTCATCTTCTGAGTCTTATAAGAATAGCGTTTAATATATATATATAAGTACTGATTATATGTATCATATTTCTATAATTACTTTATTCTCCATTTTGCCATATCATATTTTTGCATCATGCTTATCTTCTTGACTTTGCTTGAACGTTGCATGGTTTCATATAAATAGATTTATATAAACTTGTGCTTGTGCAGGTTATGGCTGCTCCTATTATTTCTATTTCGTCTGATTTGTCTAAGGAGAGTGTGGGCTCTCATGCCCCATGAGTGATTCTCTTTGGTACTATTCCTACTATTATCCCTGTTATCCCTAAGGTTCCTATTGTTCTAGCTGACTCTATAGTTGCACCGAAGGAGGGGACAGTTTCAATCCTCTCACCTACTAGGGTCCTTGATTTAGTGGACTATTCATCTTCTTTTGATTCTGATCCATCAGAGGATTCTTTACCTCCCGCATTAGATTTGCCATTGGTTTCACCATTTTTATGTTCTGATGACTCAGAGGCGAACAGTGAGTCTGAGCCTGCTGAGCAGAGACCCGTATCGTAATATCATGATACTCTTGCACCATTATCAGAGTTTTCTCTTGTGCCTAATGTTGCCCCACCCAATATTCATCAACGTTTAGCGACTCTTATCCGACCCGGTGAGGCTATCCCTTTCGATCGACCTTACCACACCCATCTTAATGGGCCACATAAGTTTTTGACTGCGAGGAAGAGAGTTGGACCCATTCTTGCTCATAGACTTGCATGGAGACGTGTATCTCATCATTTATCGGATCATCATTCTTCACCAGACTCATCTTCTTCTAGTTCACCTTCAGATCATTCATTATCCGTACATACACCACCAGATACCACCGATGCTGATTCATCTACACCACCAAGATTGGTTCATCGATCACTTGCTAAGACTCTACGACGTAGTGAGGCATTTAGACGTTGGAGGTCTACACCATTGTCTACCCCTTACCCATCGACTACATCAGAGTCATGCTTAGGTTCATCTTCTGAGAGGTCATTGGATTCACCTACACCTTCTTCTGGACCATCTCGCAAGAGATGTAGGTCCCCTGCTGCTTCGGTACCATCACCTACTCATGATTCGAGGTCGATAGCCCCTACTCCTGCTGATCTTTTACCACCTTGCAAGAGGTTTAGGGATTCATACTCACCAGAGGATAGCGGAGAGGAGCAAATGAAGGAAATGGAAATGGTGGAAATGGAAATAGCGGAAATGGAAATAGTGGAAATGGAAATCCAAATGATAATGGTAGAGGTGATAGACCTATTGCTAGAGAATGCACCTACCAAGACTTCATGAAGTGTCAACCACTCAACTTCAAGGGAACCGAAGGAGTTGTCGGATTGATAAGGTGGTTTGAGAAGATGGAAACAGTGTTCCATATCAGTAATTGTCTAGAGAAATACCAAGTCAAGTATGCTACTTGAACACTGTTAAACAGTGTACTAACTTGGTGGAACTCACATAAAAGGACTATTGGAGCTGAGGCTGCATTCGCCATGTCATGGAGAGAGCTCATGAAGCTAATGAATAAAGTATACTGCCCAAGAAATGAAATCCAAAAGATGGAATCTGAACTATGGAATTTGACTGTGAAGAACAATGATTTGGCTGCTTATACTTAGAGATTTTAAGAGTTGACTATGATGTGTACCAAGATGGTCCCCGAGGAGGAGGATCAGGTTGAGAAATTCATTGGAGGACTGTCCGATAACATCCAAAGGAATGTAATTGCTACTGAACCTACAAAACTTCAAGATGCCGTTCGAATTGCTAACAACTTAATGGACCAAAAGTTGAAGGGATATGCTGTGAAAAATGCTGAGAACAAAAGAAGATTGGAGGTCAATCAGAGAGACAACCGTAGACACAGCCACCATTCAAGAGGCCAAATATTAGAGGTCAGAAAGTGGCGAGAGCCTATACGGCTGGCAACAATGAGAAGAAACTGTATAATGGACCGTTGCCTCTGTAACAACTGTAAGCTTCACCATGAAGGGCCTTGCACTGTGAGATGTGGGAAGTGTAACAAGGTTGGGCATTTGACCTGTGATTGTAAGGTCACAAATCCCACTACTTCTGCTCAGAGGGGTCAAGTAGTGAATCAGAGAGTTTTAACTTGTTTTGAGTGTGAAAGGCAGGGACACTTCAGGAGTGATTGCCCAAAGCTGAAAGATCAAAACCGTGGAAATAAGGCTAGAAACAAGAATAGTGTTGGTGAAGCAAGATGAAAAGATTATATGTTGGGTGAAGGAGACGCTAACCCCAATTCCAATGTCGTCAAGGGTACGTTTCTTCTCAACAACCATTATGCTTTCATATTATTTGATTCGGGTGCCGATAGAAGTTTTGTGTTGACTACCTTTAGTACCTTGCTTGATATAACCCCTGATACTTTAGACGTTAGCTATGTTGTCGAATTAGCCGACGGGGGAATTTATAAGACTAATACCATAATTAGAGGCTTTACGTTCGGATTGTTAGGTCACCCATTCAATATTGACCTAATGCCAGTCAAACTTGGTCATTTTGACGTCATCATTGGCTTAGATTAACCATCATGCGGTGATCATGTATAATGAAAAGATTGTGCAAATTCCCTTTGGAGATGAATTTTTGATAGTTCAAGGTGATAGAGACGACAAAGGAGAGAAGTCAAAGTTGAGCATCATATCGTGAACTAAAACTCATAAATATATTAAGAGAGATTGCCTAATTTTTCTGGCATAAGTTACGAAGAAGGAAATCAGGGACAAGTCGAAGGAGAAGCGACTTGAGGACGTGCCGACTGTATGGGACTTTCCAGAGGTTTTTCTAAAAGACTTACCTGGATTACCGCCTACGCGACAAGTTGAATTCCAAATCGACTTGGTCCCTGGTGCTGCACCTGTGGCACGCGCCCCGTATAGATTAGCACCGTTAGAACTGCAAGAATTGTCTACTCAGCTGCAAGAACTTTCTGACAAGGGATTTATAAGACCGAGTTCCTCACCCTGGGGAGCCCCGATCTTGTTTGTCAAAAAGAAAGATGGATCTTTTCAGATGTGTATTGATTATCGTGAACTGAATAAGCTAACTGTGAAGAATCGATATCCACTTCCGAGAATCGACGACTTATTTGATCAGTTGCAAGGGTCAAGAGTCTACTCTAAGATCGACCTGAGATCTGGTTATCACCAACTCAGAGTTCGAGAGGAAGACATTCCAAAGACAGCGTTTAGGACACGCTACGGTCACTATGAGTTTCAAGTGATGCCGTTTGGACTGACCAACGCACCGGCGGTATTCATGGATCTGATGAATCGGGTGTGCAAACCGTACTTAGATAAATTCGTGATCGTTTTCATTGATGACATCTTGATCTACTCCAAGAGCGAAGAAGAGCACGCAAAACACCTTAAGTTAATCCTGGAGTTGCTTAAAAAGGAAGAATTGTACGCCAAGTTTTCAAAGTGTGAATTTTGGCTGTCGAAGGTATAATTTCTTGGTCACGTGATTGATAGTGAAGGCATTCACGTGGACCCAACTAAAATTGATTCAAATCAGGATTGTGCTCTCGCCAAGACTCCGACAGAGATTCATTAATTTCTAGGTCTTGCTGGCTATTACCGACGATTTATCGAAGGTTTCTAAAAAAATTGCCAAGCCTATGACGAAGCTGACTCAAAAGAACATGAAGTTTGATTGGAGTGAAAAGGCAGAAGCTGCATTTCGACTGTTGAAGCAGCAATTATGTAGTGCACGATTTGGCTTTACCCGTAAGGTAGTTGAAAACTTCGTGGCTAATGTTGGGGGAAATTGGGCTTTTATCGTAAAGGGATTGGAGCAGTTTGATGCAAGGGAGAAGGTCCATAGCTAGCGTCCATGCAACTTAAGATTCATGAGAAGAATTACACTACACATGACTTAGAGCTTGGAGCTGTAGTGTTTGCTCTCAAAATGTGGAGACATTATTTGTACGGCACGAAATGCGTTGTGTTCACTGATCATAAGAGTTTGCAACATATTCTAGATCAGAAAGAGTTGAACATGAGACAACGTAGATGGTTGGAGCTGTTGAGCGACTACGACTGTGAGATTCGTTATCATCCGGGAAAAGCGAACGTGGTGGCGGATGCCTTGAGCCGAAAGGAACGGATTAAGCCACTACGAGTTCGAGCTTTAGTTTTGACGATTGGTCTGAACCTCCCTGTGCAGATCTTAGAAGCTCAGGTTGAGGCGAGAAAGGAGGAGAATTATGGAACAGAAGATCTGTATGGTATGATTAAGAAGCTAGAGCAACGTGCTGATGGAATGTTATGCTTGAATGGGAGAAGTTGGATACCCTGTTTTGGTGACTTATGAGAGTTGATTATGAATGAATCGCATAAGTCAAAGGATTCGATACATCCTAGACTGGACAAGATGTACCAAGATTTAAAGAAGCTGTATTGGTGGCCGAATATAAAAGCTCAGATTGCCACCTACGTTAGTAAATGTTTGACCTGTGCCAAAGTCAAGGCCGAATACCAAAAACCATCTGGTTTGTTGGTTCAACCTGTGATCCCAGTATGGAAGTGGGAGAACATTACTATGGATTTCGTTACTAAGTTGCCAAAGACATCGTCTGGTCAAGATACAATTTGGGTAATTGTAGACCGACTCACAAAGTCTGCTCATTTCTTACCAATGAAGGAAACCGACTTAATGGAGAAGTTGACGAGACAATACTTGAAGGAAGTAGTCTCGAGGCATGGAGTGCCAGTTTCGATTATTTCTGATCGAGACAGTAGGTTTACATCTCATTTCTGGAAATCACTGAACGAGGCCCTGGTACTCAATTTGGGTATTAGTTACGGCTTTTACTTCTACAGACTGATGGTCAGAGTGAGAGAACCATCCAAACCTTGGAGGACATGCTACGTGCTTGTGTGATTGATTTTGGGAAAGGTTGGGATAGACACCTACCTTTGGTGGAGTTTTCCTACAACAACAGTTATCACACGAGTATCAAAGCTGCACCGTTTGAAGCTCTCTACGGCCGAAAGTGTAGATCGCCTATTTGTTGGGCTGAGGTTGGAGGACGCTAGCTCATGGGTCCGGAAATGTTCATGAAACAACTAAGAAGATCATTCAGATCAAGAAGCGTATTCAAGTTGCACGAGATAGACAGAAGAGCTACGCCGATAGGAGACGTAAGCCATTAGAATTTGAGGTTGGAGATAAGGTCATAATAAAAGTGTCACCGTGGAAAGGAGTGATACGTTTCGCCAAACGGGGGAAGTTAAACCCTCGCTATATTAGACCTTTCAAGATTCTTGATAAAGTAGGAACGCTTGAAAATCAACTTGAACTCCTAGAGCAATTGAGCTGAGTTTATAGCACTTTTCATGTTTCAAATTTAAAGAAGTGTTTCGTAGACGAACCACTAGCTATTCCGTTGGATGAGATCCAAATTGATGACAAGCTTAATTTTACTGAAGAACCAGTTGAAATTATGGATCAAGAAGTTAAACGAATAAAGCAAAGCCGCATTCTAATCGTGAAGGTTCGTTAGAATTCAAGACGAGGGCCCGAGTTTACTTGGGAGCGGGAAGACCAAATGAAGAAAAAGTACCCTTATCTTTTCGTTAACCCTTAGTCCACGTCTTAAGCTTTGAGGACAAAACTTCTTTAACGGGGGAAGAATGTCACACCCCAAAAATTTTAGGTTAATATTTTAAACTTTTTCGATCATTATTTTTCACTTTTATACGTTACGTTTGAATCCGGCAGTTTACCGGGAAGTTAACCAACGTAAATCTAAAAAATGTCATCGGACGTATTCCGAATTTGGATTTTGATTAGTTTAGATGATATATGAGTTAATTTATCTTTTCTAAGTGTTTCATAGTTTACGATCACTCCCGATAGTTATTTTTACGCTTTAACATTTAAATTGCGTTTTTTGTGTTTTTGATCTAACGGAACCCCGGAAACCCGAAATCTTTACTTGTAAACTTTAGTTATCGTCCATTTCATGTCCATAAGTCAAAATTTTCATTCACCCTCTTCTCTTGTTATATTGTGGAAGCCTAAACCCAAACCAAATGCACTATAAGTCTAGAAATTAAATCAAAGGCATCTTTTCTTGAACTTCCCATGCATGTGGGTGAAAGTGACACATAAGAGAGTCATTCTCATGCACATTTTCTCAAGTTTGACAATATCATGTGATACTTGCACCCTTTAACTTCATTTGACCAACTAAAGACCAACTTATGCATCTAATGAGAACCAAGACTCAAAATTTTGAACCATATGGTCCTTGTGGCTTGCCTATTGCCGAATACACACACACACACACCTTTGGTGTGTGTTGGTCACATGTGCACTATGATGCATACCCTTTAACCTAATCTTATCCTATAAATACCATCCTATATCACAACTTAGGGTTTCATAATCATTTTCAAGCCTCCAAAAATTTCTTTCTCTCCCCCCTCTCTTCTTGAAGCCCACGACCAATAAACACCCACATAAGGTTTCCATTTTCTTTGATTTCTTGCATAATCCAAGCATTCTAAGTTCATTTCTAATGTTACCTAATGTGTTTGCAGGTATTGGTTCTTTGATTTAAGGGTTTTCTTCAAGATCTACAAATTAGAGTTTGGTTATTATTTGGGGTTTTTCAAGATTTAGTGATTTTGGGTATAGATCTTGTGTTATTGCTTCTTGTTCTTCATTCTTGTAAGTATCTTGAATCTTTCTTTGTGGTTTTTCTTATGTTCTTCTTATATGTTCAAGATCCATAAATCCATATGTTGTGTTTTAATTTTTGAAATATTTTAAAGACAAGATTTCATAAATAATGATACTACTTTATTTCACAAGTTAAATATTATGTTCTTGGTGAGATGAGAGTTGAATGAGTGTTGAAACAATAAAAATGAAGGGATTAGGTTAGATTTAGGTGTGGATTTGTTGTGGATTAGTTGTGAATGGAGATTAGGCTAGATTAGGCACTATTGTGAAGTTTGGATGGATTTTGGTTGCGTTTTTTTGCATAAAGTACTTGCTGTCCCAAATTTGTTTTGGGGTTTTGGTCAACCTAAAAACGTTTTCATTAGGCGTAAAAGTAGTTTTTGGAGAGCTCGTTTCAAATAGATAGTTTTTCATATATCGCATATTAAAATTGGACTTAAAACGACCAAGTTACAGCCAAATGAAACTTAAAACATTTTTCGACAAAACCAAATGAATAGTGTGCTGATGTGAATAGTAAAATGAGTTTTCGAATACTTTTGAACATTTTTGGACTTTCTAAACTCTAGCGAAACATATAGTAACACATACATATTGATTAGTATCATTTAAAGACGTGATTAACATATTTTAGAAAAAAAATGATAAAGTTACTAAAAATAGTAAGTTTGGTAAAATTTAGCGGAACGGACTTCGAAGTTAAGTGATTAAGGCTAGTTAGAACGTTTTGAAAATATGGTAACTTAATAAATATAGGGGATGGTATTAACGTTTTGAAACTAAAAACTTTCCTAAAATAGAAACTTTCTAAAAATAGTAATTTTTGGTTAAACGCTAAAACTTAATGAAAAACTATATGATTTTATTTCGTCATGATTTGATAATCAAACTAAAGCAAACACACATGGATGTCTTTTGGTGATGAACATATTGTGCAATTCTTGGCATACTTTCCGTGTTTTTGAGACGTGTTATTATTCTAGGTCGCAGCTAGATTTCTAAATCATCTTTTACTTGCGTGATTAACATTTGCTCATTTTTTGCTAAGGTGAGTTCATAGCCCCATGTTTTACTTTACTATTTTGGGGTGAGAAACATTGTTTGTTTTTAAATTATGGACACAGTTAATTTACGTTTCCTTTTTCCTGATTACGTGCTGCCTAAGTAGCGAATATATCAATAATGCCCGAATTATCATGAACCGTTAATTGCTTAACCGTCTGTACTGGTTAAGTAAGCGCGAATGTTGTAATAGATCTATTGGGAGTAATTATCCATATCCAGGTAAGTAGCGCTTACTAGTTTTGGAGGTCCCGAACAAACGGATATATACCATGTCGGATTGTCAATAGGTGATCATGGTCAAATACCTTTAGGGCGAGTAATTCTATTTGGCATATAAAATGATTCCTTTTAAATTGAGCTTCGGTGTCATGAGCTTAGCGTAAACGTAAAATTTCTTTTATGTGAAGTTGTATCTCCTATAACTGTCACGTGCGTACTATGAACTTGTGGTCCACCTTTAATATTAAATTTAAACCTATGAATTCACTCAACTTTATGTTGACCGTTTTAGCATGTTTTTCTCAGGTGCTTAGCTATGAGTGTCTTTGCTTGCTTTATGTGTTGCCTTGCGTTGGACCGATTTTCAAGAATTATTATTATCTATGTTAACATCATTGTCAAGCCTTAAAATATTTTATTCGCTTCCGCATATTATCACTGGGCCTATGTAAAACTTTAACTATTTTAATTAAAGAAACGATGTTGGATTTTAAACGTACCTTTAGAGGTCGTTCTTTGTATCTTGTGTGATGTATATTATGACGTCACGCCCCTGGACACGTGTTTCCAACTAGGCCCCGTTTGGGGGGTGTGACAAGTTATGTGGCCAGCAGTGATAACATGATGATGTATTTCGTAAAGGCGAAAGAGTACATTGCCTATTTTGAATCTTTCTCCATAAAAAACATTCCAAGGAACCAAAATCAAAAAGCGGATGTTCTCAGTAAGCTTGCATCAGTAGCTTTCAATCACTTAACCAAGGAAGTTTTAGTCGAGGTTCTAAACAAATAGTCGACGGAAATGAAAGAAATCTGTTCCATAGTGGAGGAAGAAGGAGACAATTGGATGACCCCAATCATTCAATGTCTAGAGAAGGGGATATGGCCTGAGGATAAAAACAAAGCTCGCAACCTGCGAGTAAAGATTAATCAATACGCGATGGAAAGCGGGGTGTTATTCAAGAAATCCTATCTGGTTCCCATGCTTAGATGTGTGGGTCAATTACAAGAAAACTATATTATCTGGGAGATTCACATGGGGTCGTGTGGCATGCACTTTGGGCCTCGGGCTGTTGTCAAAAAAGCAATGAGGCAAGGGTATTACTGGCCTACCATGCGTGAAGACGCCAAGAAGGAAATCCAAAAGTGTGATTAATGTCAGATACACTCGACTATTCTGAAGCTTCCAAAAACCTTCATGACTTCTATCATGGCCCCATGGCAGTTCTACCAATGGGGCATGGACATATTGAGACCTCTTCCCTAAGCTTCTGAAAGGATCAAGTATGTGATCGTGGCTATCGATTACTTCCCCAAGTGGATAGTAGCCAAACCGTTGGTCAAAATCACGGGTAAGGACATAATACATTTTGTTTTAGACAACATAATTTTTAGGTTTGGTCTTCCCCGAATAATCATCACAGACAACGGCACTCAGTTCGTAAATGATCTGTTTAAAAGCTGGTGTGCAAGATTAAATATTCAACAGATGAACACCGCTGTTGCCCATCCACAAGCCAACGGACTAGTAGAAAGAGCAATAAAAATCCTAATGGAATGGATTTAAACCAAACTGGGAAGAGAGAAGGCTGGATGGGTGGATGAGCTACCAAACGTCTTATGGGCTCATCAAAAAACAATAAAAACAAGCAATGGGGAAACACCGTTCAGCCTGACATACGGAAGTGAAGCAGTCATTCTGGAAAAAATAGGCATGCCCACTTACAGAACTATCATGATAAAGGAAGGCTTCAATGAGGAGGAGATTCGTCATAACTTAGATCTGCTGACAGAAAGAAGGGAGTTAGCTGCCATCCGGGAAGCAAGGTATAAGATGAAGTTGGAGCAAAATTACAAGAAGAAGGTCCAATTGACTAGTTTTAAACCTAAGGAGTTTGTATTTTAGAAGAATGAAGTAAGCAGAGTGGAGGACCAGGGGAAACTGGGACCAAAATGGGAAGGACCATACAGAGTCGCGAAAGCATACTAGAATGGCTTTTACAAGCGACAAACAATGGAAGACAAAGAAGAGCCACGCACTTGGCACGTAATTAATCCTCTAAAATGTTATTTTTAGGAATCATTGTATAAGGAATTCCAATGTACTCTAGTGACTATTAATATGAAGCCCCTACTCCTCGTTTGTAAGAAGGGGCGATTTTCTAAAAATTGATGCATGAAATCATAGACCTTTACCGGACGACTCGCTACCTCTGGAAGGACAATATAAAAACCTCTAAAGGCCTAGCCAAAAGAGTATCATATACCTCTCTGCTGACCATCGGTCAAAAGAAATGCGCCACAGTGCATTGCACTGAAAGGCAAGAATAAAAACCTCTAAAGGCCTAGCCAAAAGAGTATCATATACCTCTTTGCGGATCATCGGTCAAAGAGATGTTGTAACACCCCCATTTTGACAAATATAGCAGCGGAAGCTAATCTAGGGTATTACTTCATAGTACAACAGACATAATCATAGAAAACGAATCGTAAAGAGATGTTTTTGGAAAATTTAGTTATCATTCATTTATTCATCAGAGTTTTACAAAAAGAAAGGTCCCAAAATCTAGAAACATAAAGTTTGAATGATAATAGTTTAGCCATCATCAAGTTCGTGCAACTCTGTGCCATAAGATGCTCAGTTACCTAAGATAAACATGCTAAAAAGGTCAACACAATGGTTAAGTGAAATTCATAGGTTTATGTTAAACAGTTTGAATATAAGTCATCATAATAGTGGGTTACGTTGTTATACACTCATAAGTGTAATAATTGCAATGTGTACAATTATTATAGAAAACAGTTGAAGAATACTAGTAATCTTTAATATTATGCAAGAACTAGAGAGAGAAGTGGGTTGGAAAGTTTCTAGAGAGAAAGATGATAATATT